>JBAMCK010000784.1:0-31701 GCA_037075185.1 Drosophila pseudotalamancana | reverse complement strand
GTTTGGTCTAATCCAGGCCAACTGTGGTCGGGGCCGCGCTGCTTGGATTGATATCATTGCACGTATGCGTGACCTCGGGCATACCTTTGCGCTGCTACAGTAGCCCTACACTGACAAGGAGGGCCGAATCACTGGATTCCTTAATGGGATGATTCACTTGTGCTGGTTGCTCTAAAGTTATTCCAGCCAGCCTTTTAGGGTAAAGCATGTGTTTAATGTTTTTAGCGGATTGACTTTTAAATTCCACCTTTTGCACCGACAGGATTTTGAGAGTTATAGAAGATTGCAACGACATCAGCATAAGTGGCTACCATATGTTGCGAGGATGGGCTAGGTATATCTGAGGTATGCAAGGAGAACAGAAGCGGACCAAGAACACTGCCCTGCGGCACTCCTGCTCTCATAGTATATGTGGACGATAATGCATCCTTTACCTTGACTTTCAACACACGGTCTTCTAAATATGACCTTAAGAGGCCAAAGTACGGAGCAGTTAAAAAGTTTTATATTTTGCACGGTAATCCACACCTTGTCAAACGCTTGCTGCATGTCAACAAAGACAGCTTTGGAATACTCTGAGTCGTCAAAAGCCCTGTTTCACCAATCTGTGAACTTGTTCAACTGTGCCATGTCCTTCCCGAAATCCAAATTGGTAGTCCGGTAGGATATTAGATTGTCTTATTATGTCACTAATCCGGTTGGCAATGATCGTCTCCCATAGTTTAGACAGGGAAGGCAATAGACTTATTGGCCATTATGACTCTGCGTCCACTTCAGGTAGCCCGGGCTTATGAATCATCAAGATCGCAGCTAATTTCCATTGCCGAATACTTGGAGCCTGATGATAGCATTAAAAATGAGTGCAATGTAAAGTAATGATCTTGTAGGCAAGGCCTTCAGTGTAGCATTGCAAATCTTGTCTATTCCTGGAGCTTTATTTTTCGGTAGTAATTAGATCGCTCCAATTATTTCTTCGATCCTTATAGGCTGTATAGGCAGGGACGTCTGCAATTGGGTCTGCAAATTGTAATGTGTCTCAGTGGTCTGCTCCATCGTAGGGTTGTCGCTTAAGCGATTTTGTACATTTCCATAGAGAGTAGTTTGCATCTATAGTGGAGTCCATGGAAGCCAGTTTATGCTCGAAGAAATCACCTCTGAGTTCTCTTAAAAGGTTTCTTAGCTGTCTTGCCGCGCGGTTCCACAAAAGTCCACAAAAATTGCTCTTCTTCGAAGGCACCTTTTTGTTCTGATTAGCTCTTTGGCTTCTCTCGTTAGGACGATGTCATAATTGGTGGGACGTTGTGCTGGATTGGGCGGCGGTGTAGCAGTAGCAGCTCTATATATGTTCGCCGAGAGAAAATCAACCGCATCCTCGATATCTTCATCAGAGTTCAGATACGATACGTCTAGATAATGTCTGAAAGCCGTGATATCAGTACGGTTGGTAATTAAGAGAGCTACAGCTAGAGCGTGGCCTTCTATTAGAGCCATCGGTGTGCAACTTAGGAATAAGGGCTAAATGGTCAGCTTGATGGTCGTGTATCCCATGGTATAATGCAAAATCAATGCAAGTGTGTGTGTGACTGGATATATATGGGTTTCTAGTTGGAGATCCTGTTGCTAGAATATTAGCGCCTCTGGCTGTGATGACTTCTGCTAGTTCTCTGCCCCTGGGTGAATTATATGAATCTCCCCTTAGCCAATGTCGGGCATTCCAGTCTCCTCCAATGAGATACCTTTGACGGCACGAAGCGAGTATATTGCTGAATTGCCTTTCTTCTATTCTGTTCCTTTGTGGACAGTATATGGCGCAAAATTCAATGTCTCCCAATCCTGTGGCAATTTTAATAGTAGACATTTGTATGTTTGGAGATTCGCTAACCCTTTGTGTGAAGAGAGAGAGAGAGAGAGAAAGAGAGAGAGAGAGAGAACTTCCTCCTGCTCCAATTCTGGAAGTAATAGGTAGCTGTTGTGGCTGTTGGAGAGTTGGCTGCAGCTGATGTTTTCGTTGTGGCTGTTGTTGCTTTAGTTGATTCTTCTTGATCGTTCAGGGGCCCATTGATCGTCGGTAATACTCCTGGTACCACTGGCAACCTTTGTAGCTTGGCATGTGGTTACCTCCACAGTATGCATATTTTGGTGAGATGGTCCGCACAACAGCGTGCACAGTTGGGATGGCGACGGCAGTATTTGGCTGTATGGCCATATTCCTGACATCGTATACACATGACAATTTCAGAGCTTTTTCGCATCCATTCTTCTCTCAACATTTGGCGGCAAAGTGTTTTGATGTTGTATATTTTGTTAATTTTTTTACATGGTCTTATATTTATAAAAAATATATTTAGCTTCTCGTTCCTGTTTCTCCTTGTTCTTGGGTTATGAACTTGCGGAGCACCAAAACCATATTCTTTTTAAATTGGTTATTATTTCATGGTCCAAAGTGCTGTGGTGAAGCCTCCTTACTCCAATTCTGTAGGGTTTTCTTCCTTCAACTGATATGTATGGAACTCAATGCCTGATGCATATAAGTGATTTAAAATAGTTCTGTAAGTGTCGCTGTCTTTAGGAAATATTCTACCCGTTACTCCTTGGTTGACTTTGACTGCCACGTTGTCAATACTAGTGACTTCACTGATGAGTTCAAATAGAACATTAAGATTAGTAAGTAAGTAAGTTGTAAGTATATTACAACGATTTGCGGTGGCTTTGGTGTGCCGGTTGTTGGCTGTATCAGTTGCATCAAAAGTTTTGCCGTTGTCATCAATGGGAGCAGTCGCGGGACTTGCATCTTCATGGCTTTTGCTGGATACGTCCATGTGCATGTACATGTCCAGTAAAGCAAACCTGTTGCTGGAGGTTGCCATATTAGCTGAAGCGGAGTGTGAGTCCATATCTCTGTTATTGTTGGGAGACAGAGGTTTCTTCCTCTTAGTTTTTAACATTTTTTAAGCTCAGTCAGTTTTGTAGCAGCACCAATGAGTTGATGTTTGCAGAGACAGGTGGGGGGCTGACTGCATGACTGACCATGCATCCGCTAGGGATCACGCTACTGATTCCATAGTTGCAATGGAATATATATAGTGCTACTAGTAGCGCTAGTAAATGTGATTCTTCTTGTTATTGTGCTGAGCTTTTGGTAGTCGATGTAAGAGCGGCGTTGGTTATTATTAAGCTCAGCGCTCAGCTTAAAAGGTGTTTTACCAGCTATTTGTAGCATTCTTTCATAATCCATCGGCTTATATCCAAGCTGAGAGTGTGAGAGAATGTTGTTATCCATTTCAATTTATATTTAGTTTACCTTTAGTGAAATTTGAAACGCCTTTTTTGTTCCCTCTGCGCGCCGGGGGGAGATGTTTTGCCCCAACGGGCAACGAATGCAGTCTTATCTCAATGCACTTGTGTTTTGTTTTTTCCAACCTGCCCAAGACAGCGCCGCAAAGACAGCGCCCGAAAAGTTGATGACTTGTGTTATTTTTAGCACACCAGTATGGCAAAAGTAGGTAGATCAATGCGATTTTGACTATGCGCGATCTTATCTTGGCGTCTCTGATAATGTAATGGTCTTTAAACTTCAAGAATTAAGAGCGTAGTAAATTTCGTAGACAGCAACTAATAAAAACTAAATAATAATCTGGTGCATATTTTTGGGCGTGTGCAGATTATAGTTTGTGGATCAGAGTTGGTGCTTCCAGTGTTGTGGAGAGCGACACCGTGGACGACTCGGCTGCTCAGTCGATTGTCGCCTCCGTGACAAAGAAGAAAAGCAGAAGGGCCAAGGGGCACAAGTCGTCGATACGGATAAGGATATCCCTAACGAGTTTCCGATGCCTGCAAAGCCGGTAAAACGCAACTCCGCCTGTGCTGCAGCTGCTGCTGTTAGGGAAGGTTCCGCGCTGCCGAACCTGGCAAATCGTCGCCGGGGGGACGGAGCCGATTGTGTCTGAGGTTTCCGCCGCTAGTCAGGGCATTCGCAATGCCATGACAGGGATTTCACCCGTAGCGGCTAAGGAAATTTCGACCGCCATCCGACGACTGGAAGAGCTTGCTCGCTGGCTGTAAGGAACGCCTTACTCGAGAGCCTCCCGGGTGGATCACCGGCTCCGCCAACTCCCGTAGCCGCTCAAGGCGCCTATTGCGCGCAATATTCCGGTCATCCCCTGCCTAGATGCGAATGCCGTATCCCCCATGTGGCTTAGTAAGCGCTACGAACATTTTCGTGGACAGCTGAGCTATCAGCGGGGTGAGAAGCTTGAGGATTGGATTCTCACAAGCCGAGCCGGAGTCTTAAATCAAATCAGCGGGGCTTATACGTTTGATAATAGCCGTGGACGGAGTGATATCGACGTAACAATGGTCAGCGAAGCAGCGTCTGCGTTGGCCGCTTATGACTGGAGTGTGGACATAACATTATAACCGTTATGGTATCACCTTCCTCAAACACAGTTGAGAGCATATATGCTTCTGTGCCGTCCTGGAAACTCAACAATGCTAACTGGCAATTTTGCGACTCACAACTGATGTAGGAACTTTTAGACCACCTTCCCTTGGAGGACATAAGCACGTCAGGAAGTCAGGAGACTTGAGCGGAGGACAGCCGTTCGCGAGTTCAAGAAGCTTATCCTGAAGACGAAGGAGAACCATTGGCGAAACTTTGTTGGAAACCATAAGGATAATCAATGGGGCCATGTCTATAAGATCTGCCGAGGACGAAAGCGGTCCACAGAACTGGGATGTCTTCGTGAGGATGGCAGGCAATTCGTAACATGGCACAAATGCGCGAGTCTCCTCCTTCGTAACTTTTTTCCAGCTGCGGTAACGAGCAATGACATTGTCGTTCCGAGCGAATCTGCTCCGGCTCTCGAAGCATTCGAATTCGGAGTGTGAGTCGCCCGGTTGAAGAGCAGACGCTCTCCCGGATTGGCTGGCATCACAGGTGGTATCTGCAAGGCAGTGTGGCGTGCCATCCCCGAGCACTTTACAGCGTTGCTTTCCCGCTGTGTGGCAGAGGGATATTTCCCCCTTGAGTGGAAATGCCCGAGAGTAATGGCGCCCCTTAAGGGCCCTGACAAGGAAATTAGTGATCCAGCTTCCTATCGGGGCATCTACCTTCTGCCAGTGTTTGGCAAGGTGCTAGAGGGGATGAAGGAGGTGCTTCCGGATGGAAATAGATGGCAATTCGGCTTTCGATCTGGACGCTGCGTTGAGGGTGCCTGGCACCACGTAAAGGCCAGCGTTTCCGCCAGCCAGGCGAAATACGTTCTTGGTATTTTGGTGGACTTCAAGGGTACCTTCGACAACATCGAGTGGAGCGCCGGGTCTTGGAGACACCTGAACAGCGCATGATGGTAGAGCTGTTTGCTCGAGTGGTATTTGCGAGATGGCGGCGTAGGATGGATTTGCAGCAACCACCCAGGGTCAAGTCTGGGAAGGTCCACCAAGCCTAAATTGGTAGTGGTGTGGCTCTAAGCCGAACCAGAGCGTTTCATCTGGTAAGCAAACCCCTTATGGGGGGAGTTGACGGAATACCCATTCCTTGTATGTCGTGAACAAAACTGGGCAGTAGTGGGGAGTATGAACAGCAGACCAATAAGCTGTAGATTTGGTAGATTTGGTTGGGCTAGCGGCCCATTAGAGGTTGCCCCCTTGTGGGAGATCGTAGTGGCTGTGACTTAATACCCAAATGCGGGTAGAGTCTTTGACTCGACGTGGGATTGCGTTCACAACCGGGTGCTGTTCCCATAGAGCAGCAGTGGTTTAAGATAGGCCTCGCTCCAAACCAAGGGGGAATGTCATGACCGACAACATACATTCAAATTGGTACCGAAAAGATACTGCCCTTCTTTAACTTTGAGGGGCGCTAGTTGACACATTATTTTTGACTCATTGTACTATTGCCTGATAGATAGCCTAGAGTACCGTGGTTGTAAACCCCTTCAGGGATACACGCCAAGTAAAATAAATTCGACATTCATGTGCCTATCTATCTACCTATCGAAACAAACGGTCAGGAAAAAAAAAAAACTGTTAATCGTTCGTGTAGCGAAGCGACAGAGTGTACGTGAGAGTGCGTGTCTGTTTGTGTGTGTGAGCACGAGCTTCACACAAGCATAAAACAGTCAGTGTACCCTGATTGGCCGCTGCCATTAGACCCGAGGTTCCGCGCTGCCGGCAAATCGTCGCCGGGCGAACTGATGCGATTGTGTCTGAGGTTTCCGCTATGACAGGGATTTCGCCCGAAGCGGCTAATGAAATTTCGACCGCCATCCGACTGGAAGAGCTTGTCCTCTCGCTGGCTGTGAGGAACTCCTTACTCGAGAGCCTTCCGGGTGGATCACCCGCACCGCCGCCGCCGTCAACTCCCGTAGCCGCTCAAGCCGCCTATTGCGGTTCCTTCCCTGCGGTCACTAACGCTGTTATAACTGCGCTCCCAGTCCCCGGAGTGCCGATCCCCAATCCACGGTTCAACAAGCCAATCGAGACGTGGTCTGCAGTGATCACGAGTCGGGACGCGCGCGTTACCATCAAGTAAGTGTCCGAGCGTGTGTCGAAAAAGGTCGCACCGACTCTCGGAGTGCTCGTCCATGAGGTGGTTGAGCTGAAGCCCGACGGAGCTGTAATCCATAGTCCGTCCGTGAGCGAGATGAAGAGAGTCGTATCGAATAAGAAGTTTGCGGAGGTTGGATTGAATGTCCAATCAAGTTCAAAGTGACGGTGTTGGACGTGGACACGAGCATCTCGCCAAAAGAATTCATGGAGGAAATGTATGATAGACATTTCATGGACGAGATAACGGCAAAGATATTTAAAAAGACGGTCCACTTGGAAACGAAGCCTTGGTCGGTCACGGACAGCAGCACCATTAATCTGGTATTCGAGGTGTACGAGAACTCGCAGGCTATATTTGAAAAGACCGGACGGGTCCATATCAAATGGTTTTCACTGGCAGGCCACTAGTCCGAATTTATGCTTGTCACAGATACATAAGTTTCGACCTCAAGCTGTCGCAGTGCCCTTTCACGAAGAGCGTGTGTCATCAGTTCACTCGTGGATGCCCACAGGGCCGTTCATCTGGAATACCATGACGGCTGTGCTGCTCCAACGGTTGGAGCCGTTGTGCGTATTAAGCGCATATGCAGACGATCTGCTGGTTCTCGTGGAGGGAAGATCGAAAGCCGAACTGGAGTGTCGAGGAAAGGAGCTGATGTCCGTGGTGGGAGCTTGGGGAATGGAGGTCGGAGACGCGATCTCAACTAGCAAGACGGCGATGATGTTACTGAAAGGGAGATTGGCTGCTTCTAGGCTGCCCCTGATAGCATGATAGGCTGAGTTTCCAGCAGTACATCGCAGGATTACGCGGTAAGCTGGCTAGAGTCACTGGTGCGCTTAGTCGCGTTCTCAGGGTTGACTGGGGTCTCAGTCCCCGAGCTAGACGCAGTGTTTATACCGGACTCATGGTGCCTTGTGCGCTATTTGGTGGCTCGGTACGGTATTCCTTGGTCAAGAGATCGCAGGTCGCCAGGAGGCACCTCATCTCTTGCCAGAGAGTTATGCTCTTAGGATGCCTTGCGGTATGCCGTTAAGTGTCCATCGTGGCACTGCAAGTGCTTGCTGGAGCCCCCCGTTGGGCTTGGTTGCCAACCAAATGGCAATTACGTTCAAGGTAAAGCGTGCCCACCCGCTGGAGGAAGGCTATTGGCTGTTCGGATGAAGTTGAAGGAAGTCCTGAACTAATGCATGTGCTGCGATTGGCAACGATACGAGCGGGCGACCGACTCATCATTTTATCCCGGATGCTGTCATTTCCTGGTCATTCTACGGATATATTTATTATATCATATGGTATTGGGTTTTGATGCAAGTTTCTTGATCAAAGTATCACGACTTTGTTATATAATCGCAAACAAATTCATTAATGACAGAATGCATATATGTATTTTTGATTTAAAAATTTGGTATAACTCTAATTACTCAGGTATGATCCAATTCAAAGATATTGTATCTTATGCGTTATTATATATATTATCTATTTTATTATTGATTTTCTATATATGAAGTATGTATAAACCAAATAGAATTTATATGTTATTAATGCTGTATAATATTAGCAAGTGATGTAAAGATTTATATTTAACACAAATATATTATATATGTTTTGTTATAAGTATATTCGTTTTATTAACTTGAAATATTAAATTTAAATTTAAATTAAATTTTAATGGTCCGATCCGTAATAAAACAAAACTCTTTATTTAAATTGGTCGGAGTATAAATCTTTTATTCACTGAGATAACGTTCTTCGGCTTCAGGATCAAAACTTAAACTGAGGCTTTGAGTACATTTGTGTTCTTATTTATATCAGAATATTTCTATATGTTAGTACTGTGGTCCCGAATTGCGTTCTTAGGCTTTTAAGTGTTAAGTCGCGTTCTTTGAACTTAAGTGGTTAGTTCGATTTGTTTATAGTTGAGTCGCGTTCTTTGGTTCTTTGAGCTTAAGTGGTTAGTATGTTTTGTTTATTGGATGTGACAAAGATTACTCATATGATAATTAGAATTGGCGAAAGACAATACAATACAATTATATACTACACAATGCAACATAATATTGCTTTTTAACGCAAGTACTTGAATTGACGAAAAGATAATATCATATAATATCATACACAACATAACTTGGCTTTTATACACATGAGAATAAGATGTGGCCAAATATATAATATTATTTCCTATACTACATAACACTTTGAATTGGTGAAAAACACAACACAATATATTATATGTATTTAGTATATCCTATTTAATGCCACATCATTTGCTTTTTAATAAACACAGCACGGTATGGATTTGGCGAGGCAACACAAAATACATAAAATATAATATAATTCACATAATATTGGTATTCAACAGACTTGAACAATATAAATGATTACAAACAAAATTTAAATTTAAATGAAAATAGAAATAAAATTATAATATAAATGGTAAATATATATATATATATAATATATACAAAATATATATTAACATTAAGTATATTTGAGATAAAGCGGAATTGCCGGATAACTAAAAATACACAAATCACATAATAGTTATATTAACATTAACAATGAAATTGTGACGGGAAAACACAATATAATTGTGTCCGTAATTTTAAATATATACGAAAATAGAATCGATGGAACACACAATACAAATGAGTACGTAACTGTAAATAAAAATAAAAATGGAATTGACGGAAAACAGTAATTACATATAACACACAATATTTATATAAAAAACTTAATGAGCGGCACATTGTATAAATATATATATTTATATATGAATATGAATATGAATATGAATATATGTATATTAATAATTCAATATATAAATGTGTGGCACACTGACAAAATATAAAATAGCATTTAAATATATGAGGAACGGAATTGTCTGATAACCAAATAACATATAACATATATCATATACAATTAATTTTAATATTTCAATAAAAAAAAAAACTGTGATTTAAATATACATGTAAAATGGAATTTGACGGCAAATGCAAGCACATAATGTTGACATGAAAAAATTAAAACATATATGATGAAAAAATGTCAAAGTAATAAATGCATATGATTGTGGAGTGTTGTTAAAAATATAGAATAATGAAGTTAAGTGATTGTATTATTATTTTAATGCATGAAAAAGTATAGGTGAGTGGTATGTTTTGGGAAAAATTTCGGCATGTTAGAAAACGTGTCAAAAAACTTATATATTTCTTTTTTATTTTTTTCCTTCTTATTATCTTTGGTTATTTATTTACAACCTGTCCTCGTGGACAATCAGTATATTGCTTGGCTTAACTTAGCGGGGGATTTCAAAGAGTGGTTTAATCTTCTGTCTAGTAAAAGTCCCAGATATTTTGCTGTTGCGCTAGCAGGGATAGTGGAGCCGTATAGCTGGACCTTGGGGCAGTTTTGTTTCCTTAGAGTGAAGGTGGTGTGTATAGATTTTTCTGCATTGACCATGACGTTCCATCTGATCTGCCATGTGTTGACTTCGTCGAGCTGCCTTTGCAGTATGTTGGAAGCGGACTGTTGTGAGGCGTCGCTGGCTAGAAAGGCCGTGTCATCGGCGTAGGTGACGGTCGACAGTCTGGAGTCCGGGATGATGGGCATATCCGCGGTGTAGAGCGTGTAAAGCACAGGGCCTAATACGCTTCCCTGGGGGACTCCGGCTCTAACCTCTTTGATGTCCGATTTTTCAACTCCGCATCTCACGTAGAAGCTTCTACCGATGATGAATGATCTGAGAAGCATGTAGTTGGGTGCGGGAAGAGCTGTCTTGAGCTTGAAGAGCAGTCCTGTGTGCCAGACTCTATCGAAGGCCTGTTTGACGTCTAGGAACACCGCTGCGCAGTACTTCTTTTCCTCGTATGCTTCCAGTATTTTCTCGACGATCCTGTGGCACTGCTCTGGTGTACCGTGACATTCCCTGAAGCCAAACTGGTGAGAAGGGATCAAACCGGCCTCCTCCAATAAAGGGCGTACTCTAAGCAAAAGTAGTCTCTCGACTACTTTGGAGAGTACCGCCAATAGGTTATCGGGCGATATGAGGCGAGATTAGCTCCAGGTTTCCCAGGTTTTTGAATCAGAATGATTTCGGCACATTTCCACTGGGTGGGGAAATGTCCTCTGGAAGCATTTGTTGATGATGTTGAGAAGAAGTTCTAGACCAGACTGGGGAAGGGCTTTAGTGGCAGGTACGTCGACTCCATCATACACGGGCGAGTTGGATGCTTTGATCTTACTGATTACTGTTATCAGCTCTTCAGGAGCAACTGAGAGAATTGGGAGGGTCATCTGACAAGGAACGCAAGCGTCGCGTTTGCTTCCTCGTTAGAACACCTTGAGAAAGGGGTGAATGCGTCGTGTAGATGGTCAGCAAATGCCGCTGTTTTTTCGCTGTCGGATCTGCACCACGTTCCATCTGCTCGCTTAACTGGCTCTTTGGTTCGCTGGTCTTTTGATGTTTTTGGTTAATCTCTAAAGGTCGTGTTGGAGGTGACCTGGCTCTACTTCTTCTAGGTAGTGGTTGAGGGATTGCCTTCTCGGGTGGTAGAGCAGCTTCTTGAGTTCTTTTGCAGCTCTGTTGGACTCTGTCATATCCCTAGGGTTCCGAGAATAAACCAGTTCCGGCGGAGACGCCTTTTCTCAGCAACCAAGGCAGATGTCCCTGTGTGGCACGCTTTTGTGTAATTTGGGTGGATGAGTGGCATGAGAAATGGCGTTGAGGATTTCAATGTTGAGTTTCTCAACGGCGAAGTCCAGTTCGACGGTGGTTGTTATTGCAACCGTTGGATCTAGACTACTCTGCAGCCATTGTTTGTAAAGCTATATGTTGGTGTTAGGTTTGAACAGTGTACTCCTCTTGGAATGGGTGCAGACAGGTATGTTAACAAGAAGTTTGACAGTGCTATGGTCAGAGCACAAGTCGATCGCGTTGCCAGTGACTATTTTGTGTCTCGGGATTCTTTTTGAGATGGCTATGTGTAGCACATTTGGTCTCTTATCGCTGTCGGTGGGCCAGTAGGTGGGTTCGCCATCGGAGGGAGTGTCAAGAGATCTGTCTGTTATACATTTGTACAGCGCTCTGTGGGATTCGGGGTGCGAGAACCCCACCATGGATGCTTGGCATTGAAGTCGCCTCCAACTATGAATTTCGCACCAAGGTTGTCCGGGAGATTAATTAATGCGGTAGGCAATATGCGGCGGCTATTGTTACATCACCGGTTGGGAAAATTACTGCTTGGGAGGTCTTTGCGCACTGCTCCAATTCCTCTTGTTGAGCTACGGTAGGCACGTTCAATGTACTTTATACCGCTTCTTATTATGACTTTCTTCATTATCATTAAGATAGGCCTTAAGCTTCGAAAAACTTTCCTTATCGGAAAGGTTTATCCGGACACTGCTGTCCTTGTCAGATTTATAGTCAAAACTGAGGTTGCCGATGGACAGTGCAACGTCGGTAGTCAGACCTTTTATGTCGCTCACATCCGGGATGAAAATTGGTGGTGGCTTGATCTGCTTGGCTGGAGCAGTAAGGGTGGTTGGGGCGGTTGACAGTGGTCTCATCGTCGTTTCCATGTCGGCTACTTCCACGTCGTCGTCGTCGCTATCGTCCGCAAGGGTTGAAACCCTGTTTTTACTATGAGGGCTATTAAAATAGTTTAACAGCACGGATTTGCGGATTTGATTTGCCCTGGTTCCAAGCTGGAGTCACAGGATTCGTCGTCGCTGGGTTCATCGTCGCTGACTTTTACCAACCATAGCTTGCAGATTAAACGCCTTTTGCTTTTGGTTTCGGTTGTGGGGTCCTCTTTGGCACTGTCTGCCACCCTGGCTTGTAGGGGGCTGGATTGGACGGCCCAGGTAGCTCTATCTTTCCTGTTGCGCACGCCACAGGCGGCAACAGCTACAGGTTTTATAATGTGCGCCTGAAAGAATACTGAGATACTGGTTGCCCCCGAGGGTATGCAACACTTATAAGTGGAAATACGCCCTTAGGGTATACAGCACTTTGGTGCACCACTCTGATTGGCTGGCCAATCCGGGCGCAGCAGCGGTACTTGCTGATCGTTATCAGCAGAATGCGCGTTTTAAGCACACTTCGCGCAGGTTCTGCAGCAAAGTACCGGTAAATAGATAACACTATGAATACACAACCGGCTTTCAATAATTTGTCCGCGAGCACGTCCATTGAGCTTGGGTGTCTGTTTGCAACTATGATGAAGTTAAGTGATTGCATTTTAATGCATGGAAATGTATAGGTGAATGGTATGTTTTGGAAAAATTGTCGTCATTTCAGAAAATGTGTCCAAAAACCTATACATGATGAGCAGTGGATGCTCATTACGTTATATGTGAATGCATGTAAGTTTTAAAGTATGTCATATACTCCGTTTTGGAGTGATATTTATCGTTATTTTTTTGTCTTTTGACAACTTGGCTGCGATAATAAAAGATAATTGAGAAATTTAGCCAAGGTATACACATAAAGTGTATATAATAATTAGTTTCCTTTTATCGTTAAATTTATAAACTTGTGCCCGGTGTGCTCTTTTATAGAAGCAACATCGGGTGGATGAGAGGAGGAGGTGAAAACAAAAAGTCATGAAAAATTATAGTTTGTCATATAAATGAAAACATACCATATAATTATATATATATATATTATATGATGCGTTTTACTTAATATATGTTCACACTAATATATGTTTGCAATATAATTGTTAATTGTTAACTTATATTATTATACAAAGAGAAAAATTAAGAAGTTGTCATTAAAATAAATGTTTATTCTATTTGTAATAGTATTAAACAACGTGTGATATATATTAAGTAAGTGAATATAAAAAGATATTTTTGAACGAATTATGTATATTTATATAGATATAACATTTTGTAATATTTTATAATTATGTCAAATTTATAAGTAGACGAACGTGAAATGCTGTGTAATAATGGCCATATTCGTTTTTTATTCATATATCTATAATATGTTTTTTATTCAAAAATATATTATTCATTTTTAAAATTTTAATATATAATATAATGTACGTATTTGAAATATATACATTATAAAAAGAAAAAAAACAAACATTATTCTGGTTGATCCTGCCAGTAGTTATATGCTTGTCTCAAAGATTAAGCCATGCATGTCTATGTACACACGAATTAAAAGTGAAACCGCAAAAGGCTCATTATATCAGTTATGGTTCCTTTTGGACCTTTTGGATCGTGTGCTTTTATTAGGCTAAAACCAAGCGATCGTAAGATCGTTACAATGGTTGAACTCTAGATAGCATGCAGATCGTATGGTATTGTACCGACGACAGATCTTTCAAATGTCTGCCCTATCAACTTTTGATGGTAGTATCTAGGACTACCATGGTTGCAACGGGTAACGGGGAATCAGGGTTCGATTCCGGAGAGGGAGCCTGAGAAACGGCTACCACATCTAAGGAAGGCAGCAGGCGCGTAAATTACCCACTCCCAGCTCGGGGAGGTAGTGACGAAAAATAACAATACAGGACTCATATCCGAGGCCCTGTAATTGGAATGAGTACACTTTAAATCCTTTAACAAGGACCTATTGGAGGGCAAGTCTGGTGCCAGCAGCCGCGGTAATTCCAGCTCCAATAGCGTATATTAAAGTTGTTGCGGTTAAAACGTTCGTAGTTGAACTTGTGCTTCATACGGGTAGTACAACATACAATTGTAGTTAGTACTATACCTTTATGTATGTAAGCGTATTACCGGTGGAGTTCTTATATGTAATTAAATACTTGTATTTTTTTATATATTCCTCCTATTTAAAAACCTGCATTAGTGCTCTTCATCGAGTGTTATTGTGGGCCGGTACAATTACTTTGAACAAATTAGAGTGCTTAAAGCAGGCTTCAAATGCCTGAATATTCTGTGCATGGGATAATGAAATAAGACCTCTGTTCTGCTTTCATTGGTTTTCAGATCAAGAGGTAATGATTAATAGAAGCAGTTTGGGGGCATTAGTATTACGATGCGAGAGGTGAAATTCTTGGACCGTCGTAAGACTGACTTAAGCGAAAGCATTTGCCAAAGATGTTTTCATTAATCAAGAACGAAAGTTAGAGGTTCGACGGCGATCAGATACCGCCCTAATTCTAACCATAAACGATGCCAGCTAGCAATTGGGTGTAGCTACTTTTATGGCTCTCTCAGTCGCTTCCCGGGAAACCAAAGCTTTTGGGCTCCGGGGGAAGTATGGTTGCAAAGCTGAAACTTAAAGAAATTGACGGAACGGCACCACCAGGAGTGGAGCCTGTGGCTTAATTTGACTCAACACGGGAAGACTTACCAGGTCCGAACATAAGGGTGTAAGACAGATTAATAGCTCTTTCTCGAATCTATGGGTGGTGGTGCATGGCCGTTCTTAGTTCGTGGAGTGATTTGTCTGGTTAATTCCGATAACGAACGAGACTCAAATATATTAAATAGATATCTTCAGGATTATGGTGTTGAAGCTTATATAGCCTTCATTTATGGTTGTAGTAAAATGTTTATTATGTTTGAATGTGTTTATATAAGTGGAGCCTTACCTGTTGGTTTGTCTCATTACACAGACACTAGCTTCTTAAATGGACAAATTGCGTCTTTTCGCGTTCTTTTCAATTTTCCCTCACGGTACTTGTTTACTGTAGGTCTCATGGTTATATATAGTTTTAGATGGAGTTTACCACCCACTTAGTGCTGCACTATCAAGCAACACGACCCTTTGGAAACACCATCTAGTAATCATTAACGTTATACGGGCCTGGCACCCTCTATGGGTAAATGGCCTCATTTAAGAAGGACTTAAATCTGTAATTTCTCATACTAGAATATTTACTTTTCATACACTCCATCTCACATTTGCCATATGGACAAAGTGGCTTAACGGCAGGTTAACGTTTTTTTTTTTGTTATAGAACGCAGGGATATGCGAATCCAAGTATATACTGTTTGCAGGGATCGAAAGATATGCAAAGCCCAGAAGTAAATAATTGTGAGTTAGTTTATGTGTCAGAGTTTAAATTTAAATGACTTTTTGTTTTAACTCACTTAACACTTTGCACGCGATTGGCAGTGTTTTAAAAGCGTTCACACATAATTGCCGACTTGAGTCGAGTCCCAGCGATTAAATGCGAGGGTTCTTTAGCGGATCTGCAGTTCGCGACACATAGTTACTAGTTCGATGTACTGCCACCTAGGTATTTTACCATGAGCGGCCATTAGTTACACAGATAAATTTATATCACTTTTAGCAAATCCATAATAATAAAAAAAATCTTTATTTAAATTGGTCGGAGTATAAATTTTTTATTCACTGAGATAACGTTCATCGGCTTCAGGATCAAAACTTAAACTGAGGGTTTGACTACATTTGTGTTCTTATTTATATCAGAATATTTCCATATGTTAGTACTGTGGTCCCGAATTGCGTTCTTAGGTTTTTAAGTGTTAAGTCGCGTTCTTTGGACTTAAGTGGCTCGTTTGATTTGTTTATAGTTGAGTCGCGCTCTTTGGTTCTTTGAGCTTAAGTGGTTAGTATGTTTTGTTTATTGGATGTGACAAAGATTAGGGTTTTGATATTGTTTACATTAAACGATATAGTTTATATCATATTTCAGTGGTGTAAAAGATGTGGATGTGTTTATGGATATGTAACTATATATATATATTCAAGCGGTATGAGCAGATGAGGCCAACATGTCGTGAGAAGTAGTACACACTTGTTGCATAAGACTTGTCGGCCGAAACAATATTTCAGTGCGATTTATTGGAACGACTTACGATTTGTCGCACAATTGGTGCTTAGCAGGTCAAAGTTTTCGTTATAGATTGGCAGGGATGCGAATCCAAGTATTTACTGTTTGCAGAAGTAAATACTTGCGAGTTAGTTTATTTGTCAGAGTTTAAATCTCTGACTCTTTGTTTTAACTCACTTAACACTTTGCACGCGATTGGCAGTGTTTTTAAAAAAAACGTTCACACACAATTGCCGACTTGAGTCGAGTCCCAGCGATTAAATGCGAGGGTTCTTTAGCGGATCTGCAGTTCAGCGATATAAGTTACTAGTTCGATGTACTGTAACCTAGGTATTTTACCATGAGCAGCCACTAGTTACACAAAAAAAATTTATATCACTTTTAGCAAATCCTACCGGCTGCGCCAATTATATGTTTTACGACCAATCCGTGATAAAAAAAAAACTTTTTATTTAAATTGGTCGGATTATAAATCTTTTATTTATTTAGATAACATTCTTCGGCTGCAGGTTCAAAACTTAAACTGAGGGTTTGAGTACATTTGTGTTCTTATTTATATCAGAATATTTCTATATGTTAGTACTGTGGTCCCGAATTGCGTTCTTAGGTTTTTAAGGGTTAAGTCGCGTTCTTTGGACTTAAGTGGATAGTTCGATTTGTTTATAGTTGAGTCGCGCTTCTGGTTCTTTGAGCTTAGTGTTTAGTGTATGTTTTGTTTATTGGATGTGACAAAGATTAGGGTTTTGACATTGTTTACATTAAACGATATTGTTTATATCATATTTCAGTGAAATACACAATATAATATCCAATACAATGGAACATTAATTTCCTTTACTCATATGATAATTAGAATTGGCGAAAGACAATACAATACAATTATATACTACACAATGCAATATAATATTGCTTTTTAACGCAACTACTTGAATTGGCGAAAAGATAATATTATATAATATCATACACAACATAACTTGGCTTTTATACACATGAGAATAAGATTTGGCCAAGTACATAATATAATTTCCTACACTACATAACACTTTGAATTGGCGAAAAACACAATGTATATGTATTTAGTATATCCTATTTAATGCCACATCATTTGCTTTTTAATAAACACAGCACGGTTTGGATTTGGCAAGGCAACACAATATACATATGTTTATTGGTAGCTATAGTGTATACAAAGGTCTTCACAACCTAATCCAAAACATGGAAAGAATCAGCTATCAGTGCACGCGCATTGGTGACCGTTGTCACTCAACACATGGAGCTATGCAGTTATTAGGGCACGCACTTGAGTGACCGTTGTCACTCAACACTGTAACACCGCATTGATAAGTGCGTGCGCATTTAGGACTGTTGTCACACAAAGCGGACAACGCAGAGCCCACCACAAGGCACACCACGGCGCTATCACATTACATAGCTCTTAAAATGTTTGTTTTATGTCCTAAGCTATTTTTGTTATGTTTAGGATCATGTACCAATACGATTAGCATGTAAGTCTAGGGTATATAAACCCATGCATTTTCCTAATAAAGTCAGTACTCAAGAAGACTTCTAAGCGTACATAATTCTATGAAAAATTCTGATACTCATCCTCGAATAACTGGCTCAAAGTGCTTGATATTTGAAATCCTTGGTCTTACGCAGCTCTCACTAGCGACTCGACGGATTATTGGACCAATGTAAACTGGAGACCAACTCCAGGTTGGCGATCAAATTCAGGCATTCATCAGGAACTATAAAAAGGATTCGACAGAACGGGAAGAAAGGCCGACATACTACACGGATAAGAAAAGTAACTTATCCAAACTCTGGAAAACATTTGAGGAGAATAACGCCCAAATCAAATGTTTCATGGACGACACGACTACTTCAAAAATAATTACTTTGGCAACATCAAAGGAGTAGTGGAAACGTACATAAACGAATTCGAGGCGAAAATAGATTCAGATGGATCGAAACCATTCAAAAGCATTGAGCCTATGATACGGCAACAAAATGATATGCTAAACTCATTAGCAAGGATAATGAATCGAGGCGATCATAGTTCTCATAGACAAGCAATCGAGACCGTATGGAATCAGATAGCTGCGGTCCACTACGAAATTTATAGGGAACGTGACAACCCCACAGATTTTGGCTACAGTCTTGATAACTATACAGCAGCAGAGGACACTGTACTAAGGATTCAAGCAGGATTACAACCGGCCACCGTTTCAGGCCAGCAAATCCCAGATAGCCCCAAGCCTTTGCTACAGCTACCAAAGGTCTCTATTCCAATATTTGACGGAAGCTATTTACAATGGCAACAGTTTCATGATCTATTCCTAAAAATGATCCATGAAACTGATCTACCTTCAATACAAAAGATGTGGTACTTAAAGGCCAATCTATCAGGAGAAGCCGAAAGATTAATTCGGCATCTGTCATTAACAGAGTCAAACTATGACACCGCCTGGACAGTGTTGCAAGACCGCTTTAATAATAAAAGGGTCCTCTGCAGAACAATATTACAAAAACTGCTGGATCAACCACCGATTACCAACGATGGAGAAGTCTTAAAAAATTTTCATGATAATATTCCATGAGAACTTGGCCGCCTTGAACAATATAGGCATCATAACAGAATCCTGAGATCCTATATTATTGGTACTTCTAACAAGGAAGTTGGACCGTCTAAACCACACTTTGTATGAGCAGCAATTAAAAAAAAATACAAGAAAGCTCCAAACAGTAAAGGAATTCTTGTTATTTTTGGAACAGCGTTTTTTAGCATTAGAAGCTATTGGAGGCAAGCACCAGGCAAAGGAAAAACATGCGCACAAACACCCACAAACAAATTACCTACATGTCCTTTCTGCCAAAAAAATGGACATAGGTTGTATGCCTGTGACAAATTCAAGTCACAAAAGGTCAAGAAAAGATTGAACTGGGTCAAAACAGAAAGATGTGCATAAACTGCCTTGCCAACGACCACTGGGCCAAATTCTGCAAAAAAAGTTGCTGTCTTAAATGCATTAAAAAACATCACACTCTATTGCATTTAGAAGACCATATAAATAAGGCGTCGGTTACATCGGCTTCCGCAAATCCCTCACAGAATAACGTACTGCTAGCAACAGCACGAGTTATGATACAAGGCAACAACGGACAAGGAGGAGAGTTTCGAGCTCTCCTAGACTCAGGTTCACAAGTAAACCTTGTGTCAGAAAGAGTAGTCAAGCGACTGTCTCTAAAAACATCAGAATCCTCGTTGCGGATAGAAGGAATTGCAGGACAACCAAAAACCAGCAGTCGTAAGGGTAAATCGTAATCTTGAAAATCAAGAAATATATGAATTTTCAACAAGATTAGAAACCTTTGTACTTCCTCACATTGTTGCAGACTCAGCCAACCCAAAGCCTAAAGAAGGTACAATGGAAAATGCCAAATAACATATGCCTTGCTGATCCAAATTTTGATAAGCCCAGCAAGGTCGAAATCCTACTAGGTGCAGAACACTACTCCGCACTAATAGAATCGGAAGTGATTCAGTTGGATAAGAATTTACCAAGGATGCTCAACACAAAGCTTGGATGGGTTGTAGCCGGAAGAATTAAAACATCATCCCACGGCGCATCTACATGTGGAGTTGCAACAGCAGAGGAAACGTTAGACAAGGCCATTGAACGACTTTGGCAACTCGAAGAAGTACAGCTGACACGAACTGTACAATCCCATGACCAAGAAAGATGTGAAAAACACATTCTACAAAACATTCAAAAGGCGGAAGACAAAAAATTCATAGTGAGTTTACCTTTTCTGAAAACCCTTCAGAGCTGGGGGAGTCTTATGAAATCGTCACACGACGTTTTTCGGATCTGGAAAAGAGATTGGATCGTGAGTACGAGTAGTTGACGCATCAGCTAAGACTTCAACAGGGAAGCATTAAACAGCATATTGCACGCAGGCCCAACAGTCCAAAGCGACTTATTAGCTATTTTACTACGCCCGGACACATAAATATGTTTTCACGCCGATATAGAAAAGATGTATCGGCAAATATGGATGATGCCTAAAATGACCAATTTTGCGGAAAGGCACCTGTACGAAGCACCACAACTAAATGTACAAAACGTGTGGTAGCTTCAGAAAGTGTCCAAGTTTTTGATCCACTGGGATTGTTTACTCCAATCACAGTCCGATCAAAAATATTTATGCAAGAGCTGTGGAAAAACCAAGGAATCCTTAGGATGGGATGATGAACTGCCACCACATCTACAAAAGGAGTGGCAAGCCTACCTGGAGGATCTGCAACATCTGAACAAAATAAAAATCCCGAGACATGTGTATAATGGCCAGGTTCCCGTATCAAAGGAAATTCACACCTTCGTCGACGCCCCAGAAATGGCCTACGGAGCAGCAGTGTAAGTGCGAGCAGTGCACAAAACAAACAAGTGACTGTGCGTCTATTGTGTGCCAAGTCACGCATAACCCCCATAAGGGCTCTCCACAATTCCACGGCTAGAGCTATGCGCAGCCTTAGTTGCATCGGAATTGGCGAAAAGGTTCAGACAGAACTTCACCTAGACGCTGAAACTCCAATGTACTATTGGAGTGACTCCAAGGTGGTTCTTTCATGGATTAATTCTTCATCAAACAATTTTCACACTTTTGTGGCAAATCGAATCGCCAAAATTCAAGAGTTGACAGTCCCAAGACAATGGAGGCATGTACCGGGTACTCAAAACCCAGCCGATGTGCTATCAAGAGGAATTATCAGCAGCACAACTAGTGACCCACCCTCTATGGTTCCATGGGCCGATCTTTCTGTCCGGCCCATCATCTCAGTGGAGTCTAAGGCCCCTCCAATTCAATTGTCTAACTTAGAGTCAACCCTAGAAAGGAAGCAAAAGGTTGTTGTAGCAAATACGATTTCCATTGGACAGAGCCTGTACACCATGAGACACAGTAACTCATTCAGCAAGCTTCAACGCATCATTGCGTACATGAATCGTTTTTGTTATGCAAAAAATCGTTCACCGACAACACAACTTACCCTTCAGGAATTAGACAATGCGCGAACATTTATTCTACGAAATGTCCAACAGAATGCATTTCCAGAATATTATGAGATGGTCAAATCAAGGACTATCAACAAAACATGCCCATTTATAAGCTTGAATCCCACATTAAAGGATTCCCTCATTGTGGTTGGAGGACGACTTGAAAAATCTCAGCTTCCGGAAACAGCAAAGCATCAAGTGTTACTTCCATACAACGACCCAATAGTAAAGATGATGGTGAAGGAAATCCACGAACAAAATATGCATTGCGCGCCATTAGAACTCAGATCCATTTACCAACAACACTATTGGATCCTGAACGGCACCTCTCTTCCAAGGAACGTAGTAAGAAATTGTGTTCGATGCCGTAGATTTAATCCATCCGGATTAAATCAAATGATGGGAATTCTACCTGCAGCAAGAGTAACCCCATCAAAGCCGTTTACGCATAGTGGAGTTGACTATTGCGGACCCTTTTGGATCCATCACAAGGTCAGAGGAAAGAAACCCGATAAGGCGTACATAGCCGTATTCGTGTGTTTCGCGTCGAAGGCAATTCATTTGGAGTTAGTCCACGACTTAACAACAGCTGCTTTTATACGCGCGCTCAAACGATTTTTGGCACGCCGAGGGAGAATCGACACTATTTACTGCGATAACGCCACAAACTTCGTAGGAGGATGCAATCAGTTAAGGGAGCTGAATGAAGCAATTTTATCCAGAAGAGCCAAGGATGAAATAACTGAAAGTTGCAACAAATTAAAAATCAAGTTTAGTTTTATTCCTCCGCGTTCTCCCCATTTTGGAGGCTTGTGGGAAGCGGCAGTTAAATCTGCGAAAAATATTTTAAAAAAAATGTGGAAACCGCAGCTCTCACGTATGAAGAGCTAAACACCGTTATAACAGAAGTAGAAGCCATCCTAAACTCGAGACCGTTAACACCACATTCATCGGACCCTAACGATCTTAAGGCAATTACCCCAGGGGACATCTTGATCGGTGAACCTCTAGTCAATCAGGTTCACTGCGAACCAACGAGCACCACAATCCGGCAACAATGGGACCACTCCTCAAAGCTTCGACATCATTTTTGGACTCGGTGGTCCACTGAATACTTAGCTGGGCTACAGAGGCGACACAAGTGGCATATGCCTATGCCAAATGTCAAGGAAGGCACATTGGTACTTGGTATCAAGGAAGATAACGTACCAAGTATGCAATGGCCTATGGGACGAATTATCAAGGTGTACCATGGACCTGACAACCTTGTGAGATGCGCAGATATCAAAACGCATCGAGGGATTATTCAGAGAGAGATAATGAGACTGTCTCCTCTCCTGCCAGACGAAACGTCTCAACCAGCAGAAACATTCACAGCTGAAGCCCCACAGAAACGAACCAAGGATGATCCGCCCGATAATCTCGTGAAGAAACGGAAGGCATCTGGACTACCATCGTTGTTCACAACATTTATGGTGTTATGTTTACTACTACCACTAGCTTTAGCAAAGCCCATAAACATAACGCAGTTTGGCACTCAACCAGGGATATATTTTGAAAAAATTGGAACAGGACGGTTCAGCATATCTGAGTGGAGAATCATAGCATTCTATGATCTGGCACCATATTGGGAGGATATGAAATCCTTTTCAGTCGCCACAGAAAGCGTGGCTGAGCTATGCACGAAACTACAAACCAGTGTGGCCTGCGAAACTATGCACCAGCATTTTAAACACATTGAAGATCAGCTGAATATGGAGAACGGATTTCTGCAGCCTACTCGAAAACGTCGAGCACCGTTAGATATTATTGGGAATATCGCCAGCAGCCTATTTGGAGTATTGGATTCCAACTACGCGATGGAAATGGCACACACAATCCAAAAGGTAAAGACTAACGAAGATTATTTGCTAACATTGCTGAAAAATCAAACGTCAGTAATAGATGCAACAGTAAATATCTTGAAGCGGAATGAAGAAACGATCTCAAAACGATTGGAACAGTTTGAGACCCAGATAATCAACTTGACCAATGAGAACAGTCGTCATATACTCTGTCAATGGTATATTACACTCACAACTCAACTTACTGTGATCGGTATAAACCTTCAGCGAATACAAACTGAAATAATTAATGTCTTAACAGACATTCGGCATAACAGCATAAGCCCGTTGCTAATATCACCACGGCAACTTGAAGAACAAATGGATTTCATGCAGAACCGTTTAAGTGAAGGACAAACCTTGCCGGTTCATAAGAACAATATCATTCAACTGTACAAACTCATGAAGGCCGAAGGAACTGTCATAGGTCAACGCGTTATATTTCGGATTATATTGCCCTTACTTGGAACGGACAAAATGGAACTGCATAACCTAGTACCAATCCCAGTCAAAAGCGGCTTTGGAATGGCATCAATTCAAATTGACAAAACAGTGATTGGAGTCAACAATCATCGAGACCAGTTCGTGGGACTTTCTAGAGAAGATTGGTCAAAATGTTTACATTTCAATACTAATGAATCCATTTGTCACAACAAACAAGCTGTTTTCTCCATGGATCACACATGCGAGTTCCTGTTGTTCAACAATAAAACGTCACCGCTGTGTCGAATTACGTACACAAACCAAACGTTTTTATGGTTAAACATGGCATATCACAACCAATGGATTTATGCCACCCAAACCGCAACAGACCTATCAGCCGTCTGCAGAAACCAACCTGAGCTTATTACACCGCAAGGATCAGGACTTTTAACGGCAGATTCTGATTGCATTATTCGAAACACATTTATTAGGATCATCACACACAGTTCGACTACAAGTTCCACTAAAGGCGCCTACATACGATTTGGTAACTTTAAGTCAAATGTTACAATACAAAGGTTTCAACCGGATGATCACAAGCAGAATGACGATGAGGTGACAAGGCTTCAATCAGAGCTAATCCCAGCAACAAAAATGAAGTTACCATTTGACATTGGCCCCACTCCACGTAGTCAATTAATGTCATGCGATCAACAAATACAGAAACAGCATGAGGAGGTACCACTATCTGACGTTCGACTACAAACATCAAAATTGGAATTACCCATGACGGCAGTCGCAGTTTCCACCTTACAATCAAATAACGACAAGACTTACACAATCAATTGTTGAACAACTGTTCAACGGCCGGGAGTATGTTCATTGGTAGCTATAGTGTATACAAAGGTCTTCACAACCTAACCCAAAACATGGAAGGAGGCAGCTATCAGTGCACGCACATTGGTGACCATTGTCACTCCCCACATGGAGCGATGCAGTTATTAGGGCATGAATAACCATCGGGAGCTGGATGGTGTAGAAGTGTGTGTGTTGGTTTTGTTGCAGTAAAACAAACGTCTGTTCGGTTCGACAGTGGAGACAGAAGTGATCTTTATTGTTTATGTTTTCTGTTTCTTACATTCGTATGTGTTTATGTGTTTTTACAAGGAATAAATGTATTTGTGTTTGTGTGATGTTGAGTCCCCTTTTAGAGAACTAGTGGTAAGGGGGCTTGTAACTCCTCCCTCCCCAGAATAAAGCGGTTGGGATTTGATCAAATATGATTGGGCAAATTTAGCGGTCTTTAGTGACACTAATACAGAAGGATCTATTTCATATACATTTTTTTTTTCTTATATAATTACAAAGGATAGCATGTGTTGAAACTTAAAATTATAACAATTTTTATTCATTTTTTTTTATTTTATTTTTTGTTGCTTGCCTTATTTTAGATTTATGTATTTTTTGTGAGCGTGTAGTAACTAGAGTGTTACCGTTATCGAGTAAAACTTTATGCTTGGAGAATCTTGGTGTTAACTTATTTCTACGGTTTTCTTTTCTGAATATAATATCATTGGTGGACAGAGGTGTTGTGGATTTTCTAACTTTATTAAGTTTATCTAGATTGTTTTTAGCTTTTGTTTGTAAGATTTCTTTAACCTCTTGGTATAATTTTGATTGGAAGTAATTTAATTTTTGTAAATATTCATGGTTAGTGTCGTATTTAATTGTTTGTTCAAAAATATGTGTGCGTCCAGTGAAAAGTTCAAAAGGAGTGTATTTTGTAGATGAATGTATGGCGTTATTGTACGTGAGAAGTGTTTCAAAAAGAGTTTCTTCGTGTTTATTTGTTTGTTTGTATTTTTTTTTTAATTCTGTGATTATTCTATAGATTTCCGTAAGTGTGGAATGCAGTCGTTCTACAGGGGAGTTGCTGGACGACTGTTGGAAAGAAGTTGTATGGCATTGAATGTCGTATTGATTACAGAAATCTTTAAATATACTGCCGGAAAATTCTGCACCTTGGTCATAGATTAGTTTCTTAGGTGTTCCAAAAGACTCAAAAACTGTTTCATGGAATTAACGACGTTTATGCAGGTTCGGTTAGGTATGGGATAGGCACAAGCGAATTTTGAGAATTTATCTATAAGTGTAAGGTTATAGTTTTTGTTTATTGTATATACACCTATGTATATCTATATGGATTATGTCCATTGGTTTGCCTGGGGTTTCTGGAATTTCAAAGGGTGGTCGTTGTGGTTGTCTATCATATTTAAGTGTGAGGCAGACTTCGCAACTTTTTATTACTTTTGCTGTTTTACTTTTCATATATGATTTCACCATGCAAAAATACAAGCATAATTAGGGTTTTATGCTGTAGTTGCATTACAGTTATCAGCCAATTTGTATGTACATATGTACGCAGGTGTGTAGCTAGGTACATATGTATGCAAGTATGTAAGAATGTTTATATATATATATATATACTTAATATTTATTTTATTTTTTTTTTTGATGTGGTAACGATTATCAACGAATGATTTCGTTCCATTTAGCAATTGTGCATAGTTACTGTGTTTTGCATATGTTGCAAAAAAGGTGTTATGATACTTAGAGTAATTATGAGTAGAACCGGCTGCGCCAATTACCATCGGGAGCTGGATGGTGTAGAAATGTGTGTGTTGGTTTTGATGCAGTAAAACAACAGTGCAGACAGAAGTGATCTTTATTATTTATGTTTTCTGTTTCTTACATTCGTATGTGTTTATGTGTTTTTACAAGGAATAAATGTATTTGTGTTTGTGCGGTGTTGAGTCCCCTTTTAGAGAACTAGTACTAAGGGGGCTTGTAACTCACGCACTTGAGTGACCGTTGTCACTCAACACTTGTAACAACGCATTGATAAGTGCGTGCGCATTTAGGACTGTTGTCACACAAAGCGGACAACGCAGAGCCCACCACAAGGCACACCGCGGCGCTATCACATTACATAGCTCTTAAGATGTTTGTTTTATGTCCTAAGCTATTTTTGTTATGTTTAAGATCATGTACCAATACGATTAGCATGTAAGTCTAGGGTTAATAATAATGCATGGGCATTTTCCTAATAAATTCAGTACTCAAGAAGACTTCTAAGCGTGCATAACTCTATGAACAATTCTGATACTCATCCTCGAATAACTGGCTCAAAGTGCTAGATATTTGAAATCCTTGGTCTTACGCAACTGTAAGAAAAAAACCTCACTGAAAAACCTCAAACAAAATTTAAATTTAAATGAAAATAGAAATAAAATTATAATATAAATGGTAAATATACTGATATACAAAATATATATTAACATAAAGTATATTTGAGATAAAGCGGAATTGCGGGATAACTAAAAATACACAAATCACATAATAGTTATATTAACATTAACAATGAAATTGTGACGGGAAAACACAATATAATTGTGTCCGTAATTTTAAATATATACGAAAATAGAATCGATGGAACACACAATATAAAGGAGTACGTAACTGTAAATAAAAATAAAAAATGGAATTGACGGAAAACAGTAATTACATATAACACACAATATTTATATAAAAAACTTAATGAGCGGCACATTGTATAAATATATATATTTATATATGAATAAGAATATGAATATGAATATATGTATATTAATAATTCAATATATAAATGTGTGGCACACTGACAAAATATAAAATAGCATTTAAATATATGAGGAACGGAATTGTCTGATAACCAAATAACATATAACATATATCATATACAATTAATTTTAATATTTCAATAAAAAAAAAATTGTTATTTAAATATACATGTAAAATGGAATTTGACGGCAAATGCAAGCACAAAATGTTAACATGAAAAAATTAAAACATATATGATGAAAAAGTGTCAAAGTAATAAATTCATATGATTGTGGAGTGTTGTTAAAATGAATAATGAAGTTAAGTGATTGCATTATTATTTTAATGCATGAAAAAGTAAAGGTGAGTGGTATGTTTTGGGAAAATTGTTGGCATGTTAGAAAACGTGTCAATAAACTTATATATTTTTTTTATTTTTTTCCTTCTTATTATCTCTGGTTGTCTATTTACAAACTGTCCTCGTGGACAATCAGTAAATTGCTTGGCTTAACTTAGCGGGGGATTTCAACTAGTGGTTAAATTTCTGTCTAGTAAAAGTCCCAGATATTTTGCTGTTGCGCTAGCAGGGATAGTGGAGCCGTATAGCTGGACCTTGGGGCAGTTTTGTTTCCTTAGAGTGAAGGTGGTGTGTATAGATTTTTCTGCATTGACCATGACGTTCCATCTGATCTGCCATGTGTTGACTTCGTCGAGCTGCCTTTGCAGTATGTTGGAGGCGGACTGTTGTGAGACGTCGCTGGCTCGAAAGGCCGTGTCATCGGCGTAGGTGACGGTCAACAGTCTGGAGTCCGGAATGATGGGCATATCCGCGGCGTAGAGCGTGTAAAGCACAGGGCCTAATACGCTTCCCTGACGTCCAGAAGCACCGCTGCGCAGTACTTCTTTTCCTCGTATGCTTCCAGTATTTTCTCGACGATCCTGTGGCACTGCTCTGGTGTACCGTGACATTCCCTGAAGCCAAATTGGGGAGTAGGGATCAAACCGGCCTCCTCAGTAATGGGCGTACTCTAAGCAAAAGTAGTCTCTCGATTACTTTGGAGAGTACCGCCAATAGGCTTATCGGGCGATATGAGGCGAGATTAGGTCCAGGTTTCCCAGGTTTTTGGATCAGAATGATTTCGACACATTTCCACTGAGTGGGGAAGCATTTGTTGATGATGTTGAGAAGAAGTTCTAGACCAGACTGGAGTAGGGCAGGTACGTCGACTCCATCATATACGGGCGACTTGGATGCTTTGATCTTACTGATTACTGTTATCAGCTCTTAAGGGGCAACTGAGAGAATTGGGAGGGTCATCTGACAAGGAACGCGTTTGCTTCCTCGTTAGAACACCTTGAGAAAGGGGTGAATGCGTCGTGTAGATGGTCAGCAAATCCCGCTGTTTTTTCGCTGTCAGATCTGCACCACGTTCCATCTGCTCGCTTAACTGGCTCTGGTGGGCCAGTAGGTGGGTTCGCCATCGGAGTGAGTGTCAAGAGAGCTCTCTGTTATACATTTGTACAGCGCTCTGCCTGTGGGATGCGGGGTGCGAGAACCCATGGATGCTTGGCATTGAAGTCGCCTCCAACTATGAATTTCGCACCAAGGTTGTCCGGGAGATTGTTTAATGCGGTAGGCAATATGCGGCGGCTATTGTTACATCACCGGTTGGGAAAATTACTCTGATCTTGGCGCACTGCATCAATTCCTCTTGTTGAGCTGGCAGTTCAATGTACTTTATACCGCTTTTTATTATGACTGCCGCTCGCCCGCGGTCGGTGCCATTGGGATTCATTGGTAAAGTGGTTTCAGAGGCGAGGAGAGTGTCCACGCTTCTCGTTTTCAGATACTGTTCTACCTCTGGCCTGCTCTTGCACAGGCCTTCGCATTGATAATGTGGAGGTTTATTTGCATTGCTGTGCCAAAAGTGACGTAAGCAGTTGCATCATGGCTGAAAATTGGTCCAGCATTTTCTCCATCATGACTTCCAGGCGATCCAGCCTGGAGTTAGCGTTAGCGGGTGTGGGTGAGGGTATAGTAGACGGTGTGGGGCGGCTTGGGGTTAAGGGTGAGGGTCTTGGTTTTGGTGAGTAGAGTTCTTTGGCGTCTGGTAAACCATTCTTCATTATCATTAAGAGAGGCCTTAAGCTTCGAAAAACTTTCCTCATCGGAAAGGTTAATCCGGGACACTGCTGTTCTTGTCCGATTTGTAGTCAAAACTGAGGTTGCCGATGGACATTGCAACGTCGGTAGTCAGACCTTTTATGTCAGATGAAAATTGGTGGTGGCTTGATCTGCTTGGCTGGAGCAGTAAGGGTGGTTGGGGCGGTTGACAGTGGTCTCATCGTCGTTTCCATGTCGGCTACTTCCACGTCGTCGTCGTCGTCGTCGCTATCGTCCGCCAGGATTAAAACCCTGTTTTTACTATTAGGGCTATTAAAATAGTTTAACAGCACAGATTTGCGGATTTGATTTGCCCTGGTTCCAAGCTGGAGTCACAGGATTCGTCGTCGGTGAACCTCGTCGCTGACTTTTACCAACCATAGCTTGCTGCGCAGATGAAACGCCTTTTGCTTTTGGTGTCGGTTGTGGGGTCCTCTTTGGCACTGTCTGCCACCCTGGCTTGGAGGGGGCTGGATTGGACGGCCCAGGTAGCTCTATCTTGCCTGTTGCGCACGCCACAGGCGGCAAAAGCTTGGACTGGGAGGAAACAAACAGTTACTGGTTTAATAAGGTGCGCCTGAAAGTATACTGAGATACTGGTTGCCCACTAGGGTATGCAACACTTATAAGTGGAAATACGACCTTAGGGTATACAGCACTTTGGTGCACCAATCTGATTGGCTGGCCAATCGGGGCGCAGCAGCGGTACTTGCTGATCGTTATCAGCAAAATTTTAAGAATTTTAAGCACACTTCGCGCAGGTTCTGCAGCAAAGTACCGGTAAATAGATAACACTATGAATACACAACCGGCTTTCAATAATTTGCCCGCGAGCACGTCCATTGAGCTTGGCTGTCTGTTTGCAACTATGATGAAGTTAAGTGATTGCATTTTAATGCATGGAAATGCATGGAAATTGTCGTCATGTCAAAAAATGTGTCCAAAAACCAATACATGATGAGCAGTGGATGCTCATTACATTATATGTGAATGCATGTAAGTTTTAAAGTATGTCATATACTCCGTTTTGGAGTAATATTTATCGTTATTTTTTTGTCTTTTGACAACTTGGCTGTGATAATAAAAGATAATTAAGAAATTTAGCCAAGGTATACACATAAAGTGTATATAATAATTAGTTTCCTTTTATTTAAATTTAAAAACTTGTGCCCGGTATGCTCTTTTATAGAACACATCGGGTGGATGAGAGGAGGAGGTGAAAACAAAAAGTCATGAAAAATTATAGTTTGTCATATAAATGAAAACATACTATATAATTATATATACTATATATTATATGATGCGTTTTACTTAATGTATGTTCATACTAATATATGTTTGCAATATAATTGTTAGTTGTTAACTTATATTATTATACAAAGAGAAAAATTAAGAAGTTGTCATTAAGATAAATGTTTATTCTATTTTTAATAGTATTAAACAACGTGTGATATATATTAAGTGAATATAAAAAGATTTTTTTGAAAGAATTATGTATATTTATATAGATATAACATTTTGTAATATTTTATAATTATGTCAAATTTATAAGTAGACGAACGTGAAATGCTGTGTAATAATGGTCATATTCGTTTTTTATTCATATATCTTTAATATGTTTTTTATTCAAAAATATATTATATATAATATAATGTACGTATTTGGAATATATACATTATAAAAAGAAAAAAAAACAATCATTATTCTGGTTGATCTTGCCAGTAGATATATGCTTGTCTTAAAGATTAAGCCATGTATGTCTATTTATACACGAATTATAAGTGAAACCGCAAAAGGCTCATTATATCAGTTATGGTTCCTTAGATCGTTAACAGTTACTTGGATAACTGTGGTAATTCTAGGCTATAACCAAGCGATCGTAAGATCGTTACAATGGTTGAACTCTAGATAGCATGCAGATTGTATGGTCTTGTACCAACGACAGATCTTTCAAATATCTGCCCTATCAACTTTTGATGGTAGTATCTAGGACTACAACGGGTAATGGGGATTCAGGGCTCGATTCCGGAGACGGACTTAGAAACGGACACCACATCTAAGGATGCCTAGGCGCGTAAATTACCCATTCCCAGCTTGGGGTAGGTAGTGACAAAAATACCAATGCAAGACTCATATCCGAGGTCCTGTAATTGGAAAAAGTACATTTTGAATCCATTAACAAGGACCTATTGGAGGCGTACTTTCA
>JBAMCK010000781.1:600000-828743 GCA_037075185.1 Drosophila pseudotalamancana | reverse complement strand
GTATTGCTTTTTTGTTTGGTTTCGTTTCGTTTCGTTTTGTTAATGTGTATGTGAGAGTTGGTCGACCATTTATCCGTTTGTTTTGATGGTCTCAGTCGACGGCCAATTCTTTTGTCTCTGTTTTGAACCAACGAACGTCGCAGCGACAGCATTGATAGCACGCGCGCTCCTCAGCCGGCAAATGAATTTGGAGCGTCAAATACAACGGTATAATACTAGAGTCAATTAGTACCCAGCTACGAACATGAAAAACTTAGAGATGATTTTATTCCACCAGTTGCCAATACAGTATGTTGACCATCTAAAGAGTGTTAGCTTCTTTTTAAAAAATCTATCAAATTGAAAAACGGAATAGTAATTTTAAAACATACAGATTAAATTTTTTTTTATATATTCTATTGTTTTTCGTAGAAACACAAAAAAAAAATACTTTTACTAATAATATTATTAATGTGTTAATAATATTAACAGACTTGAAGAGAATAAAATCATAAGATGGTAATAAATATGTTTTGGTTTCATATAGAACACGCCATGCAAACATCCAGTGGTTATGTTGGCTGGTGTCAACGCCAACGATTTGGAGGCCTTGCTGGAATTTGTGTATCGTGGCGAAGTGAGCGTCGACCATGCGCAGCTACCATCGTTGCTGCAAGCGGCGCAATGTCTCAATATTCAGGGATTGGCACCGCAAACAGTAACTAAGGATGACTACACTACGCACTCGATACAACTACAGCATATGATTCCACAACACCACGACCAGGACCAATTGATAGCAACTATTGCCACAGCCCCGCAGCAAACTGTGCACGCACAGGTTGTTGAGGATATACACCACCAGGGACAGATATTGCAAGCGACCACACAGACCAATGCCGCCGGACACCAGCAAACGATTGTGACAGCAGACACTTCCAAACATGATCAGGCAGTTATACAAAGCTTTTTGCCCGCACGCAAGCGTAAGCCGCGCGTCAAGAAAATGTCACGTAAGCATCAAAAAAGTCCCGTAAAGTACGGAATCCTTTTGTAACATTTCGATTTTTTGTTGTATATAGCAACTGCACCGAAGATAACTAAAATTGAAGGCATGGGCACGATTATGGACGCACCGACAACATCTCACCTAACCGCACAGCAACAACAGCAGGTGGTACAACAGCAGCAGGTTTTGGACGAAAATGGAGCTGAAACGCAAATGTTAACCAGCACACCGATCATAAAAAGTGAAGGGCAAAAAGTAGAAACGATTGTCACCATGGACCCCAACAATATGATACCCGTTACATCAGCCAATGCGGCCACTGGCGAAATAACAACTGCGTCTGGAACAACCGTAACGCCTGGAGCCAGTGGCAGTACCGCTACGCCAAAAGCTAAACGTACAAAACATCCGCCTGGGACAGAAAGTGAGTCATTTGATGGCATTTGTTAAGGTACGACTGTTACTTATTATATTGTATCTATGCAGAACCTCGGTCACGCTCACAATCGGAACAACCTGCTACTTGCCCCATTTGCTATGCAGTAATACGTCAATCGCGCAATTTGCGTCGCCATCTCGAGCTGCGGCACTTTGCCAAACCGGGCATCAAAAAGGAGAAGAAAAGTAAGTCCGGTAATGATACCACACTCGACACCAGCGGTGAGCTCAATAACACAACCGTGGGCGACACCAGCGACGCAGCAGGAACGACATCTGTAACGGATACGCCAGTTCGTGGCAGTGGTGGCACGCACTTACCTAGGGTTATAGCAACACCCACGCCCAACAGTAACACTATTATGGCTAGTACTGTGCTGCCCCAGCAGCAACTGCAACAGCAACACCACCAAACGACACAACAACAGCAGCAGCAGCAACAACAACAGCATCAACAACATTTAAACACATCAGCACTTAGCGGCCCGGGTGGTGGTCAAACGCATCTCATGGGCGTCAGTATCAAGCATGAGGGCGGCGGCAGCAGCAGCGGAACCGCTGCACAGCAGCAGCAAGGCATGCAAAATGTTATACATATTGTGGGTGAACAAGTATTTATGCCGCAACAGCAGCAGCAGCCCCAATAATGATGCCGCCGCCCAATGCCGCCCGCCTAATCATTCCACCTTAACACCCATACACACATGTAACACAACATACCCGCACTTATACACATACACACACACACACATACACACAATGTTTGTAAATAACAAGACAAAATACTTCCGTCAACAAATGAATGTTTATTTCATTTTGTATACTTTCTGTTGTAAGTTTCATGATTTTGCTTAAGCATTTTTAACACAAAAATAAGAAGAAAAAATAATTATGATAATTTATGCAGTATTTTCTTGCATATAACGGTAAATACTCAAACTATTTTACTTAAAAATAAATCAATTATGTCGCGTTATATTTGTAAGATGTAAAAAAAAAAAACAATTCATTAACAAATAATTAATAATTGTAAGCTTTCTTTGTGGCTTAAAAAAGAAGAAATTCACTTTAAGTTTCTTTTTTAATAATATATATTAACATATATTATAAATTGTTTAATAAATATATACGTATATCATTTTTATGTAACCAAAATTTTTTGCAATTAATTTTGAAGCTGCGAAAATTTGTTGTTAATATTTATGTTTTTTGTTTATCCCATTTTTGAAACATCTGAAATATTTGACTCTTGTTTTGGTTGCACTCTGTTTTATATTGTTGTCTTGCAAGAAAATACTGTACCTCGATTTTTAGTAACGTTTTGACAAAAACCTAATATTCTAAAATAACTTGTTAAATGAATCTTTTATAAATTTAATGCTTTTATTTTGTTTTTTTTTGTTTTAAAATTGTTGTTCCTTATTATTTTATTTTATTAACAATTTATTGTTTTGTTTTGAATTTCTCTTTGAGTTGATTATTTATTTTGTTTTCACATTTCTTTATTTATGTTTATTATTAAAAGATTAGGCACACTTTTCTTGTTTTCAATTTCGAAAATAACTAATTTGTTGTCTACTAATCACACACACACAAACACTCGCATACACTCATTCACCACTCACCTAACTCTATCCATATCACTCCTTCAGTTTCTGCTATCATTGATTTAGTCAGGATGTTGCGTCAGTTGTTTTGAACTGTGGACAAGTTGGTGTCGCCCTAACGTTTTCGTTGACATTATCTTAAACATTCAGTTTGTCCACTTGTTCTAAACTCATCTTCCTTCGTACTTTGCAGCATCCAGCGGCAAAAAACCCGGCAGCACAACACCCGGATCTGTGCAGTCGCAGGCGGGTGGAAGTGGAGTTGTTCCCCAAGTGCAAACCGTACAATCGCTTCATCCGCTGCAGGGCGTACAAGTCAAAAAAGATCCAGATGCACAACAACAGCAGCAACAGCAACAACAACAGCAGCAGCAACAGCAGCAGACAATGACAGTAACCACCACAGCCGGGGGTCAAGTGCAACAACAGCAGGTGCAACAGGTGCAAGTGCAACAACAACAGACATTGCAGCATCACCAGATTATCGATTCGTCTGGGAACATGACAACACCGACAACCAGTGCCCAAGCTGCAGCTCAGCAACAGGCGAATAATCAGCAACAGCAGCAGCAACAACAACAACAACAGCAGCTTGTGGCTCAAGATGGTAGTGAGGGTGGTACGCCGTTATCAATTGCCCAGGTGCAAACGTTGCAGGGTCATCAGATCATTGGCAATTTGAATCAGGTGAATATGACTGATTTTCAACAGCAGCAACAACAACAACAGCAGCAGCAGCAACAACAACAACAACAAACACAACCCCCACAGACGCTTTGAGTAGCAACTGCTACTTTGACGAATCGAACCGAATCGTAGACCCACTATTAAATACCTAATCCCTAACTTGGTTCTCCGATATGCTAAACTCTTTCCGGAATGTGTGTAAAATGTTTATCATCTAAACTTGTATATATATAGAGCAAAAGAGGCAACTAATTGACAAACTCTGGGCTGCAAACTGGCTTTCGATTAAATTTTTGGATTTTCAACCAAACTTGTTTTATAGAAGAGGGAACCTAAATTATATCAAACTCTGCTTCTTATCAATGAGTCAAATTAAAGGCGTTCAAGAGACCTTATTCTAAAGTTTAAATAACGTAAGCCCTAATTATTTTATAAATCTTATCTTATCTTTAGTATTGCTAAATGCGACACTCGGATGAGCGATTAAACGATTGCAAAGTTATTTTTGTCTGTTATTATAATAACATTTTTAAATATATAATTTGAAAAAAAAAACGGTTTTGGGTTTGCAGCCCCGAAAATAAATGGTAACGTTTTAAAATAGATCTGTAGACAGACAACTGTCTAAAGCATCAAATGGTAAATAGTTTTGCAAATCGTATGTATTTGTAATGATTGATGCTTTTGTTTTACAGTTTGGAGTACTTAACAGCAATGATTGTAATCGAATCATTCAGTAAATTGCTCTATATATCACAAGTTTTTATTAGTTTTTATATCTAATTTTGTTGTAAAATTTTGTTAACTTTAATATTGATTTCGCTATGATTAATTTGTTCTGCAATAGTTAGTTATGTTTAAGAGCGCGCTATGGTTATTGGACTATGTAATGTGCTGTAGTTTACCACGTCCCTCGCCTCTCCCTACCTATGTTATGTGTATGATGTAGTCTTAATTGGACAGACTAGGCATCCTAGTCAAACTTAATATCTGATCAGTGTAGTTTTATATTGTGAGCCCGCCCACAAGTTGGGTTAAATGCTAAGCGGTTGTTTATAATTTGTACATTACATTTGCATTATGTAGATTGTCTTACATATGATTAGCTAAAATTTTTAAAACGAGGTTCACTTGTAATTAGTCTAATGGAGATAATGAACTATATTTTGAGAAATTGCTATCAAATTGCAACGGTACTTCTTTGCCTTAACTCTGCTTTAATCGTGCAGATATATCTATAAGCCTTAGTTTCTTTATTTTCTCCGTTCTTAAACGCAAAACAGCTTTGGTGCTACACTGTACAAAAATGTGTACACTATACACTTAAAATTTAATATACAAATGCAAAAAGCTCTATAGTTACATAATTAATCTTATTTTTAATAGTTGAAAATTTTTTTAAATAAGTCTGTTATTTTTTGGAATAGGTTACGTTGCCTTGATTGAATTTATATAAGGAAAGATTATATATTTTCATTATAAAGCAAAAATTTAGCCTGTCCTAAAAATACCTTAACTCTTATGACTTAAATAAAATATAATTTTATTTAAAAAAAAAAAAAAATTATACATGAATAAACAAAAAAAAAAAAAAAAAATTAAGAATTTTCGTTGAATATTGGTGTTGGAGCTTTTATTTTTAGCACAGATTTTATTTTATAGTATTTATTATTGGAAATTATTCCTATTTATTTTGTTTGTATCTTTGCTTGATAATTGTAATCATCTCTCATTTTTTGCTTTCTTTGATAAAGCTCTTAAGCTATTTTTGTTCTAACAAATATCTGACTTTAGCTGATTATAACATGTCTTGCATTAACTTGAACTAAAGTTCGACTCGCATCTACATAAAACTCACACACACTCACACACAGACAACCTAACACCAGGCCTTATGAAGTACTAAAGAATAGATTAAATAAAAAATAAAAAAAAAAAACGATTTAATATGAAGTATTTCCATATTAAATCAAAGACCACTCAATTAGTAACATTACATAATTTACTTAATGAGACTATTATGTACGTGTCGTCCTCGCACAATCACATATAACACAATGTCATAATGGATCCATAACAAAATCATTAACAAATCGTTTTTATCTTGTCTTCTCTCTTTTCGCTGCCTCGTTGTAACTCACCAACTCTAATCTGTATAAAATAACTTAAATATGTTATTATATGTATCGCAATTCATGTATCAACCAACAACCACCAACCCAACAAACAATAACCGAATCATTCATGAATAATCAATGCAATTATAGGGCAACAATAAGAACATTTTGGTAAAGAAGGTTTTCATTTTGAAAGGCGGTAATAATACGTAATGATGAGCCAACGATATGACCAGCGGCCCTGGAGGAGGTGGAGGAGCACTCGGGGGCGGTGGGCAAGCAGCGCAGCAGCAGTCGCAGCACAGCAGCAGCAGTAAATGCGGCAACAGCGAACGCAGCAGCGCAGCAACAACAGTGAATAGTAGCAACACTGCAGCAGCAACAACAACGACTGCAACTGGTGGAGCGATGCAGCGCCGCGTTCTGCGCGGTCATGCAGCGCAAACAACCAGTGGAGAGCGAGTGCTACTTATTAATTATGTGCCGCAGACGGGGGCTTCAGCAGCAGCAGCAGCTACAACATCAACCTCCACTGTCAGCGCATCACAGTTGCCCACACGCAAGATCCTTCAGGCCAGAGCCACAGCAGCAGCAACAGCAACATCAGCAGCAGGAACATTAGCTGCAGCTGGATCAGCAGGATGCGGTACAAATACGGCCACCACGCCGTCCGTCTCCTTCGCTGGTCTGGGCTCTGAGGTAACAGTTACCTTGACGCGCACCAATCAGCGCGCCAGTGTAACGAATGTTACTGCCGCCGGTCATATTGTTAGGAATCAGCAAACCGTCTATCAGACAACAACCACATCCGCAGCAGGCGGAGCAACCACCACGACGAGTGTGCAGGAGCCAGTGCAGCATTTGGTGGCGTCCTCGTCGCCGCCACCGCTGCGCTGGCAACAGCAGCAGCAACAGCACGAGTACCAGCATGAACATCATTTGGTGGAGGAGGAGCAAATTATTATAGATCACCATCAGCAAGCGGAAACGGATGATCAACTGATTGAGTATGATGCCAGCGAGGGTGTTGTCCTTGAGGATCAACACCATCACCAACAGCAACATCATTTACAGCATCAACATCATCAGTTGGATCTGCAGGAGGAACTGCAGGATCCCGATGCCCAACAACAGCAGCAACAACAACAACAGCAGCAGCAGCATCATGAGGTAGTGCAGGAAGTTTATCTGCAATAGAACAGTGTTAAATATACATAATTAAAACCAATTCAATACCGATTATCTATATAGCTATAGCTATATTCATATTGCTGTTAGTTTAATATAAGTTTTGATTGTAATTGCCAACAAAATGAGCTTCGGTAATGGATACATTTATACGTATGAATATTGATAGCTGCCCCAAGAAAATCTGTGGGAAAGTTATTTGGATCTACCTACTAAAAGATGTATTCATTTCCTAATGCTCACACATTCTACTGTAAATATTTAAAGCACAACACATTTCAAAGAAATTAATTAATAGTATTTAAAAATTAAAATTTTTAACGATTGTGGGTAAACGTATGTATATGTATAAAGTGAATTTGCATAAAATATATATTTAATTATAAATAAAATATATTTTAAGAACGTTGAAATACTTCGCCCAAAAAAAGCGTTTAAATATATAAAAATTAAAAAAAAATATTTTTGTACCATACAAATTATGCTTCGAATTCGAAAACAATACAAACAAAATTTAAAATTTAAGTTTATAAAGATAGAAATTGTCGTCAGTTTGAAATTAATCAATATCAATTGTAAAATACAGATTTCAATATATAGAAACTCCATTTAAAATACGTAATCTTAACGATATATAAATATACATATATATTTATTAATAAAAAAAAACATTTTTGAAATTTGAAAAACTGTTGAACAAGATGGCAAATAATGCGCCCATACGCTACGTATGCATACAGAGGCAGTATGATATATTATATATATATACGAATGTAGGGCCAATATGATATATATACTTATATATGTAATGTCTGTATATATATGGTGTATGTAACCCAGTTTGGGGCCAAGGCAATAAAGCAAGCCGGTTTGTGTACTGAAAGCAAAAAGGAAATAGTCCGGAAAATGTTTTTAATGGGAATTAGGGAAGATGTAAATGAATTAAATTCTTTTGTTTGAATATATTTATTTATTTTTATTTGTGTTTGCCTCTTTAACTGTTGCCTCAACACAATTTTCATCTAAATTACAAAAGCCTTATTTACAATTTTAATATATATGTAAATTTTTACAATGTGGCAAATTAAAAAACTAACAAACTACAAGCTAAATATTTCTGCTGGAAAAAATGTACATACTGTGGACAATTTTCCATTTGTTTCACAAAACCTATAAATCAACTACTTTCGAATTGTTTATAAAACTTCTAGATTTTAGCTTTTTAGTTTAAATTTTGAAAATGTTTTTAGTTTCATTTAAAGTTTCTAGTATTATAACAGGCACTAACTACGGCTTAGACATTTACTAGATTTGTCTATAAATATTTGTTTTTTATTTTCTGTTCAATTGTATGCCTAAAATGTCATAAAATGCATTTTCAAATATTATTGTTCAAAGTTATCTATTAACACTTTTGGACCTGCATTCGTTTGATTCTCATTTTTTCATGGAAGTTTTAAAGTTTTGAAGCATTTGTAACTACATTGTAATTGATTAATCAATAAAACTGTTAAATTGAAATGCATCTTTTTAAGTACCAAATTAATTGCACTGCTCTAATTTTCCTGCAAGCTTTACAAGTTATCATTTAAATATTTTAATCTTTATTGTTATATGTATATATGCAGCTAATCATTCTACTTTGCGCTCTTCATCAGCCGACTGCTGGAGAAGCATTCGCCAAAGAAACGATCCAGTGAGTGATATAAATGCGGACGTACGTTGGCTAATCCGTGATCCTCATCGGCGTAGCTCTGTATGGGAGAAAGAAATATAAGACAGGGTGCAAAAACAACAATATACCCATTACTCGGGATAAGGGGTTTTAACGTACAATTTGCTTGAACAGGATGTCGTCTCGTTCCAGATTCTTGGCCAGTATCATGGCCTGCTGGTAATGAACATTATCATCCAATGTGCCGTGGACGAGCAAATATTTCTTGCCCCTCAGCTTGTGGGCACGTGTGCTCAGCCTCGAGTTGGCATATCCATTCTTATTTGTTTCCGGTAGAGCCATGTATCGCTCCGTATAGATCGAATCTGCAAATCGAAAAACTCATCAGCCATGCATCCATATAATATGTCATGTACCCACCATAATATGTCCAATCGGTGACTGGCGCTATGGAGGCGGCGCATTTGAATACTCCATTGTCATCGTTGGCCAGTGCCATGGCTGCCGCATAGCCTCCATAGCTCCAACCCCAGATTCCAATGTGTTCATTATCGATGTAGGGGAACATTTGGGTCAGGTTTCTAGAAATAGATTTGTGACGATTTTTTAATTACGTAGAAATAGAGTGCAATATATATAGCCAATAGCCTAAGATACAAATCTTAATCAACTCAACCAAAGCCTAATTGGATGCAGAAAGAATGATTATGCATATAAGGCTCAGGAATATTAGGTATATATATAGACAACAGTCGCTTTAATGGTTTAAAATACTTACTGAGTGACCTTGATTTGATCGCTAATTTCAACAGTGCCCAGCTTTAGGTAAATGGCATGCAACAAGGTCTCGCCACGGAGTCCCGAGCCGCGTCCATCGATCTTTGCATAGATCACCGATTGATTGGAGGACAGGTAGGTGCCCCAGTCCATCATCCATTTGTTAGTCACCTGGCAACGAAAGGAAATGAATGCCTTAGTTTTTGATTGATGGACTTGTAGGCATCGCTTACGGAATAGGAGTCGGGTCCGCCGTAAACGTCGACAAGCATCGGATATTTGGTTTTGCCACTGGTATCCAAATTGGGTGGCAGCTGGAGAAGCACCTTCGCCTGAAATCCGCCATCAATGTTGATTGTGAGTATTTTGTGTGTAGGCAGTGCCACGCCTCGCAGCTTGCCACGCAGTGCCTCATTGGTCTCCCAGTCCAAAAGCTTCTTGAGCGTCACCTGGTCTGTAATAGATTAGGCCAAAAATGAAAAACACTGTTAAGGCCACCAGCTGAGACGTCACCCACAGTTCGCATAGGTCCACTCGTAGATTGCAGTCGTGGGTATGCCGGGTCCCAGAGAGGTAATCACAATTTCATTATTGTCATTGAAGATGGCCGAGTAATAGTTCTGCTCCACATCCCCCGATGTCATCAATGCGCAGGTCAGGCACTTCGCCGTCTGCTTCCGTGTGGTCACAGCGCGAATGGCGTACAGGTGCAGCTGCTCCGGGTTCTTCTCGGTGTTGGCCGTATAGAAGATGACATCATGTGTGGGATCCCAGTGGAGAATACTGTCCACTACGAACTTTCCGCTGGTCAGTGGCTCCAGCTTCGCATTGCTCACATCCGTCGAAAGCAGCTGCAGTTGCTTGTAGTTCTCGTGGGGCAGTACGAAGGCCAGCCGTGAGCCATTACGGTTCTTAAACGGAGCCGTATAAAGATCCACCCAGCCCGTTTCTGATTCCGTGCTGTACAGCTGCGAGTAGAGAATGCGAGTGAATGTGGAATGCAATGATCAGTGGAACTTAATTAAACAGTCGTTATTAAAGTAACTAACCTATTGATTTATTTTCATATTTAAAATATCTAAAAAGTGTTATTAAATAAGTACAAATGTTGCTTCTAAGTTTTGCGGCATATTTAATAAGTACTAAAATGCGTATATCTTCCGGAATGCAACATTTATTCTTTGAAAATGGGTGACTATTCAGGATTCTAGCTTCTGAGATACATGGGATATGCTAGAAAAATTAAGACGTGCAACCAACACATTCAAACGGAAAGAGTTATCGCTTTTTCGAAATAAACTCAATGGGCGCTTGCTATATGTGAATCTACATATCAAATTTCAAGTCTCTTCACCTGATGGATTTGGCGATTGACCCTTTCATACATGTGGACATACGGACGGACAGATAGGTATACTTTTAATCAAAAAGTAAAACTGCGTAGGTTACTCTGTACTATGTACAAGTTTATTATTACTCTTCTCAGATCTCGAAAAATTGAAAAGATATAACTCTTAAACCAGTTATAACTTTGTTAGCCGCAAAGGCTAGCTAAATTCAAATTTAGTATATAGGATTTATTTACGTTTTGAATTTCTATAGGCTTTTTATATAAAAAATGACACTTTGGGATATAAGAATTGTATGCATAAGCATTCGGTGCGGGGTTCAGCCTTTAATTGGGAATTAAGCCTTTTGGATAGTTATATAAACCTACATGGTGTTACGCTTACAAGGTAAGGAGGATATCGAGCTTTAATTGCAGATGTCACTTGTATCAACGGGGTGTATTTTTGAGTACTCACCACCTTCCGACTACGTCCATCGAAGCTCACGACGTAGGCTGCGTTCTGCACGCGATTCATCCAGACGGACAGCACATTATCGTTATCCAGCCAACTGACAACTGTGACTATATAATCGGTTTCAGTGTTAAGTGAACTTGGCACAGGCATGGAAATGAGGAAGTCGCTGCCGGCTACCGCGCGCTCAAGATCGGCCATGAAGAGGACAACGCGAGGATTGGAAGAGCCGGCCTTGGGATATGGAATCACCTGATGCTGTGGATACTGATAGCGTAGGTCGCCGGCATCGCCGTAATAGGGGAAATTGATGACATGCGTGGGCGAGTCGTCGAACTGAATGAAGGCTATCTGCGTGCCTGTGGGATTGAACCATGTGGCCACATTAGAGCTGAACACCTCCTCCTCATAGACCCAGTCGGGTATGCCGTTCAGATAGATGCCGTGCTCATTTGTTGTAATTGCGATCTCTGCGTCCAGCGCACTCTTCTTATAATACAAGTTACGTTCGTAGTTTATGATCAGAGCGTTTCCCACCGGGGACCATTGGACCATGCTAAGATAGACCGGCTCATCCTGAATGGTCAGGGGGTAAATCGTATTTGAGCTCAAATTGTAAATATCGTATTGGGCCTGGAAACTGTAGCGGAAGTGCTTCCTGTAGTTCTTCGCCAGCAGCAACAGCTGGCCATCTGCCGATTTCTCATAGAGCACGTAGTGAGCCGCATTGGCCAGCAGGATTGTGACCACCTGAGTTTTTGTGTCCAGCTCCACAATGTTCTAAAAGGTTATCTGCTATAGCATTGATCTATTTGTATGGATACGTTATTTACTTACCGCATTCTCCCTGTAAATCACGCTGTTTCCGCTACTCCAGCTGCCGTTGAAGCGCTTCGCATATAACTGGCCACTGAGCACATCCTCCAGATCAATTGCGTTACCGTTCGGCTTATCGTTATCTCCGGCGTTATCGTCGGAGCGTACGACAAAGACAATCATTGTAGCCAGTAGAGCTACTGCGATAATTATGGCAACAACGCTCAAAATGATCCGAACTCTGCGCCTCTTCTCCTTGGAGTAGACCAGGTTCTGGGGAATAAGAGTTGTATGGATTGTAGTCGAGATAATGGTAGGTTCGATATTGGTTTTTAGTAAAATTTTGTGCTGCAACAGCTTTCCAGATTCACAGCTTGTACAAAATTATATCTAAATATTAAGAGAGTGTCCTAATGCGGGTTTACATATTTAATATTTAATATGAGAAAGTGAAATTGTTTCTCCCAATATATTTAATTTCATATGCACTTCTCAAATGTCTTGAAACCTTAAAACCATAATTTACCAACATTTCATATTATTTGTGTTTTCTTTATTAATATTCTGAGAACTTATGAATATAAAAGGTAAGTTTTAGTTAATAAAATTTAATAGAGATTAGTTATTTCTGATGACATAGTTTTGTTGGATATACTTTATAGTACACATCATAAAATAATTATACATAGAATCGCACTGAGCTAGTCATTTATTATTAAGAGAGTGTCCTAATGCGGGTCTACATATTTAATGTTTAATGGGAGAAAGTGAAATTGTTTCTCCCAATATATTTAATTTCATATGCACTTCTTAAATGTCTGGAAACCATATAACAGTCTTCTCCCATAATTTACCAGCATTTCATATTATTTGTGCTTTCTTTATTAATATTCTAAGAACTTATAAATATAAAAGGTAAGTTTTAGGTAATAAAATTTAATAGAGATTAGTTATTTCTGATGACATAGTTTTGTTGGATATACTTTATAGTACACATCATAAAATAATTATACATAGAATCGCACTGAGCTAGTCATTTATTATTAAGAGAGTGTCCTAATGCGGGTCTACATATTTAATGTTTAATGGGAGAAAGTGAAATTGTTTCTCCCAATATATTTAATTTCATATGCACTTCTTAAATGTCTGGAAACCATATAACAGTCTTCTCCCATAATTTACCAGCATTTCATATTATTTGTGCTTTCTTTATTAATATTCTAAGAACTTATAAATATAAAAGGTAAGTTTTAGGTAATAAAATTTAATAGAGATTAGTTATTTCTGATGACATACTTTTGCTGGATGTACTTTATAGTACACATCATAAAATAATTATACATAGAATCGCACTGAGCTAGTCATTTATTGCTTTGTGTTTAAATATTTTGTAATATCATTTTTTTGATTCGGCTAAAATGTTGTATGTGTGGAAGGCAAGGGTCGAAGTTCAAAAATCTCTTAGATCTGTTTTCTACTTTCAAGTCTGGTCGGTAGTAATGTAGTGCAAATGAATTTAATATTTTAAAATGTTAACCCCACTATTTAATAGACTTTAAATGCTTCCTCAATCACTTTTGTTCTAAAAGTAAACCAAAAGAGGTTTCATACGCAAATTTTCTCTATAACTCAAATGGAGCTCCGACAACAATATATATTTATAAAAGCTAGTTGATTAAAATACAAATCACGTTTAACAGAATCGTACATCTATATACAATATATATATATGCATCTATTTATTTGTTTGGAACGTCGTTGCGCATGCGAATGCGCTTTTTCTTTTTTCTTTTCGAACATCATCAACGATCTGAAACCCAAATCAGAAATCAAAAGACGTTGACTGAAAATGAAAGTAGTTTTGTTTTTTTTTTTTTCTACCAGACTGAAGTCGTCTCGGAACAGGTTTACGTGGTTGGGTGAGGTGCTGTTCAGGTAGGGGAAACCGACAATTGCGCCGTGACGTAAGCGCAAAAAGTGTTAACCAGGTAGCTAAGAAATGGTTTTTATGTAAGCAATTTTTTATTGACTTTTTATTTGGTATTTTCAACATGTCATTTGACAAAATTTATAGACTCTTCAGTTCATTTTATAAAGCAGACAATTCACGTTTTATAATAAAATTCAATTACAATTTGTTTCTCTTTGTGTGCCAAATATATAACAGATTTTAATACATTTCGTCAACTTTATTCGGACTAGCTCAAGGTTGAATTGTATAATTGCCTACAAACGCTGTATAGTATTATTTACAATTTTATTTAGCTTTAGCGTTTTTATATGGTTTCCAATTAAGTAATTATCGATCGACTGATAAACAAAAATACTATAGAGAAGTAATGTTAAGTAATTAGCGATCATACCAACTTTGATAACCAATTTTCACCCATGATTCCGTTTCCGAATCAAATGGATTTTCACAAAAATCTTTGCAAAGCAGTTCGATAACTTTAATATGGGATACTAGTCAAAAAATCATTCCACCAGTTTTCCACAAAGTTTCCGCGACTGATGTTGTTAATAAAGTATAAATCTTGTCTAGATAAAATACATTTATAATATATACTTATAAATAAATTTGTAAACGACAAATTCAAAAAAGCTAACTCAACCGGTTAAAGCTCATTCATAAATTCTTAAGCACTTTAAATCCAGTTGCACAAACCTTGACATTTCTCTTTCTTGCCATTAATTTTATTCTATTTGGTTAAGAGCTGGCATAAGCGCGTATCTGTTTACATAGTCAACAATTTCAGTTGCAATGTCAACTATTCGCACAAACGCCATTAAAATATGCAAAAGAAATCGAAGCGAGCTTCCCAGTAGAATCCATTGGCAGGGCCCCAAGGCTCCAAGACCACATCACGTGTGCTCCGAATCCCCACATGATTTGCAGTGGCACAACTAAAATATATGGCACCTTGGTGGCAACTGTAACTGGCTTCGAAGACATCTTGGTTACAAGTTTTTCGATTTTATGGCTAGAACAGTCATAAAATATGGCCCCAATAGGTATTGCAATCATTTGGCTTTTGTTGTTAGACTCTTACGGGGTCAGCGCATTTATTAAAAGCAGATCAAATTGGAATTGCTATTCGCACAGTTTCTATATATACCAATTTTCTAATATTGCATTTTATTTGTTCCGTTCGGAATGCAGCTATAGTTTTGAAAAAAGGTAAATAATAGTCGGTCCATCAGCTTAAAAGGTAGCTTGGCACTATGTACATATATTAAATACTAAATATCCTTTGATAAATTTAAATATACAATTCCTAAACCTTTAGACTTTTATACCAAGGATTCATAAAAGAAAACAATTTTTTAGTATTAGTTCAAATTACTAGAACAATTTACATAAATAGATAAATATCGATAAAGAGAGATTTCTGCTAAATTTATTCCCCTTCGATGACTTTTGATTAGTTTTTTATAGAGTATCTAAATTGTGTCCATTTATGGTAAAAATCAGTTCATTGCTTTGATGGCGTGCAAATTGAAAATTCGCATGACTGGCTACAGTCTGTATTCGACGCATGACTTCTGTCTGTCTGGGGATTGTTTTTGGGATTTGTGAATAGAATTTGTGCACAATATGGCGCAATTAGAGGCGCCAGACGAATGAATCCAAACGAATTCATTAAATATATATAAAACCGAAAGCTTTTACGAGCAGTCCCCAGAAATCAGCTGCTCGGTTAACTCGAACGTTTGCTTCTGAACTTGAACTTCCGGCAATTAGTTTGGATATCGCACACAGCAGGTGGACGGAGAAGGGGCTACAATTTATATCCATGTTGCACCACATGGCGTATACTTGTTTAGCTGCTTTTTGCCTGACACATAATCGCCTGTGGGTTGCGGCGACCCAACAAGGTCCTCGTCCATCCCAAATGTCCTGCTAAAAAATGAATGAGCTCTAAGAGCCAGCAACAGCCTCTGCCTCATATACCCTAAAACTGGGTATTCGAAGCTCCGCATCGAGCATATACCGTCATTTAAGCCGATTTCTATGCTTTCTTTTTCGAGAAACATTTTTGTCAACATTTGAGTGTACAGCGATGTTTTTCAATTTGGTAGTGAAAATTGGTTAGCGATGAAAGATGTACTAAAATATTGGAGGACATTCAGGATATCCATGATATCCCGAAGCTAAATGTAGATCTCAAGTATGTTGTGCGATATATTTGTACCATTTTAATTATAACTAGGGATGTAGGAAATCAAGTTAATCTTTTGAACCTTTTAGGTTATTTGTATTATAAAATATATGTATATAGTTGAAGATCAGAGGTAATGCGATAAATCGATGTGTCACAAAAGCTAAATGCCAAATATAATATAAATAAATATATTAATATACATGCAATAAAAATTTTTTTTATATATTTCAATTTTGTCCTTTTTGAACAATTCATGTTTATTTGCATATATTGTATATTTACTTAATCAATAATTTTCACAGTATTAACTTTGCGAGAGCCGCCTCAGTCGTAAATTATCGTCTTTACTGCTGAGTGGAGGCAGACAGAAAAGCCGCAGAAAGGTCCCAAAGGAGGGAAAACCCTTTTCTACCTCCTTCTGTTGGCCATAATCAGTTTACCATTGGCTGGCTTAAAGGGTATTAAGCTTTTGGCGCCCGATAGGCAATGTCCTTCGTCTTCGCTTTTTAATGAGGGGGCTTTCCTCGGGGGCTCTATAGGCCTGTCATTTGTCGTTTAGTTTTTCATTAAGCCGGCAGTTAATTAGTTGTCTTGGACAGTGTTATTGTTGTTGTGGCTTCTACCAGCAATTTTCATAAAATTTTACCAAAAGTGAACATAATTTTCGCTAAGCGCATTAGACAAATGACCATCGTAAATTGTTTTCTTATTTTCGAATTCTGCATTATATTATTTCGACCCTAATGAGGACCTTCTGACCATCTGTCTTCATGCAAATTTGACTTCCAGTTTGAAAGTGTTGCACTCAATTTTCTTTTGGACTTTGCTTCCGTTAAAGTGAAGCTCGAACGAAAGAAAATGGTTTGTCTTTCAAACAGAAGGTAGTTTAGTGTCTCTGCTTTTAGAAGCATTGTTTCTGTTCGACTAAATTAACAAACTATATCAGCAGAAAGGGTATTCAATAGTCGATATCCCAAAGGCAATAAATTTTCTTTGCAAGGTGTGGCAATTCCTCGGGGCTCCTTAGCTTGACGCCCGACTCTTAGTTTTTCATTAAAGCTGTCAAGTTAATTACCTGTCCTGGGCGTGTCGTATTCCTATTATTGTTATTGTGTTTCTACCTGCAATTTTAATACGATTTAACTAATACTGAATATTTTGTCGATTAAGCATATTGGACAAATCTGCCACGTTAATTGTTTTCATTAATTATTCATCCAAAGAACGCTTAAGAGATTAAGCGTGTTAATTCCTTTTTATTGATGTTCCTCGTGTTAAATTTGGTGCAGGTAAATGGTTTCTAATGTACTAGACATAACAGATATTAAGGTAATCGGGATAAGTGCTTAAATTACCTTTATTTCAAGTATTTCCATTATATTTGTTGTTAGAAATTTATTATATTTTTAGACATATATTTATATAAGGCCAAGCACACCTTAACTATTGTTTCCCTGTTTTAATTGATTTTCTTTAATTTTAATTGTTTTAATTGTCTAGTTTCTATATACACGTATATTTATTCAAAACACGATTTCATTTTCAAATTATGTTATACTTAAATAAATTTTCGATTTCCTTAAATTTTCTTTGACCATGTTTTATCGAAAAATCCACTTAGCTCCTTTTAATGAGAAGTGCCTAGAAAGGAGCCTTGCTGTTTGCGAAGGCTAATGTTTTAAAATACGATGTCACTTGTTGCATGTCACACACACCCAAGCATACACACACACAACCATCCTTTATACCAAGCACACCCGCTTAGTCCTTTGACTCAGCCGCTGTCCCGAACTCCGTTTAATGTCCCTAATGGTGCATTTGAGCAGTCATCGACAGCTGCAATTAGTGGCAGCCACATCCGCAGACCAGGAGTCCACCTCTTCGTACATAAGTTATAATTGAAGATCAACAAATATTCTTTGTGGGCGGGCACCCACCGGCCGGAGGTGTATGTGGCTTACCTTAAAGCGGGTCATGCCGCCGCCAAAGCCACCAGAGCTGTGCAAATCATCATCGTCCAAGCTGCTGCCCCCAACCCCACCCAGCATGGAATCGTTCAGCTTGGCGCTGTGGCGCCTCAGTTGATAGGCGCCCGCGGAATTTGATGGGGCGGCTGGCTTGTAGTAGTAGGGCGGGTGCTGGTGGCGATGTGCGGTTGTGGCCACAGTTGCCGCATCCTCAAAGTCATAGTCGAGCAGCTCAATTGGATGGTCGCATTTGCAGCGGTGCGGTGGTGTTCGGTGTGGTGTCGTCAATGCAGATTGTGGATGCTGGTGGTGTCTGCTTTTGCTGCCATTGTGGTGGCTGTGACTGTTGCTGCCAATGCCGCTGCCATGCGGATGGGGCGGATGTGGCGGATGAGGCGGTGGCGGAATGTCTGCGGGTGTTATATAGATTTTCCCACCACCAACAACACCCCCGCCCCCAAGACCCACTGCCCCCACATTGTCCGGCTGTTGCAGCTGCTTGCTCGGCCAGTGGAACTCGTCAAACTCGCTCGAGCTGTTGACCAGTTGTTGTTGCTGCTCCCACAGTAGTTGTCGATGTTGCTGCTGTTGCTGTTGTTGCTGTTGTTGTTGTTGCTGCTGCTGTTGTTGTGGTATGTGTCGCATACAACTTTGTGGCTGCTGCTGCTGCTGCTGCTGTTGCTGCTGCAGCTTGTGGCTATGGTACCGAAAATATTGTTGCTGCGCTGCGGCCGCGTTGGCGGGTAAATACTTTTCATCGCGGCCAGAACAAGAAGAGTATCCATATAAATTGTTTGTTGACAGCAAAAAGTGTTCTCTGTTCGTGTGTCGGTGCGTGTGTGTGTGTGTGTGTGTGTGTGCGTGTTCGGCGGGAAGGACGGGATTGGATATAAAGCTTAAGTTCGATCACAGTTTTGGTATAAAACAAAAGTTGGACGATGCACAATAACAAGCAGCATCAAAGGGCAGCAAGCACAAAGTTCAACTACAATTAATAAAAGTGTTTGAAATTCCAAAAAATATGCAAATAAAATAAACTTTTGTGTTGATCTCTGGAACCATTGGAACGAGTTCATAAGTCTGTGTTTTGTCGTCATTCAACAGAAATTATTATTCACATAAGCATATTAAAACAGTAAGGTACATAATAAAGCGTAGGTATCAAAATGTATATAAATTTACAATAACTTTAAAACAGGCTTTTAGGGTCTATTGCAAAGGGGACCAATTGAGTTGAACCAGTTCTAAAATTGTGTAGAATACAAATTTGATCACTTATCGATCTAAAAGGTAATTTATAAATAACAAAATATTTATAAGAAACAAAACAAAGCTTCAACTGGTGAGTTTGTTCATATGATGTAGAATTATGAACCAGTTCACCCGAAGTAATAAGTAAATCTTAAATAATAAAATATGTGTTTGCTTAATAAGAACAAAATCAAATTGAGTTGAGTTTGTTCATGGGAACTATTAAGTTGAACCAGCTAAAAAGCTGTGAAGCACAGAATATGATTCGCTTATCAATATTAATGTAAAATATGAATAACAAAATGTTTATATGTTTACATATAATAAACGAAAAAGCCTTCATATGGTGAACTAGTAAGTTGAGCCAGTTCAAAAGCAGTGGAGCATTCACAATTGATAGCTTATCGATCGTAAATTTAACTTATGAATAATGAAATATTTATATGAAATAAAACAAGAAAGAAAGCTTTAGTGGAATGTTCGAATGCTCGACTTAAATATGCCCGGAACCACTAGAAATGCACGCCGCTCGCTACTAAAATAGAAGAGCGAATATCGCGAGACTATAATGTTTTTGTTGGGGGGAATGGGAAGAGGTATCTAAAATCCGAGAATGTGTGTTCCCCTATAGTAAGTTTGACTCCTCTAGCTCTTTAGATGTAAGGGATATGCTAAAACTTAAAACGTAAGACTTAAAACTAAAACGTGCTATCGAAAAAAAAAAACGGAGAAAGTTATCGATAGGGCTAAATCGACTCGGAATTTGATGTTGATCAAGAATATATATGCCACGCTTCCTTCGCTCATATGAACGAGTAAATTTAACCAATTAGATGTAATAAATAACAAAATTTGTGTTTACTTGTAAGAAACAATGTAAATCTTCATTTTCATTTTGAATAAAAGTCGAAAATTATACAGAAAGGCTTAAATTTGTATATATATATTTCTAAACTATTTGAGATTTATTTTTCAATTCCGTTCTACAGATTTTAGGAAAGTTTGTGACATTTTGTGGCAATACGAAACAATTATAAAATAGAAAAAAGTAAAGTAGTCTTCAAAAGACGTGTTCAAACAGGAATTAATTTTTATATTATTATGGGCTTTAAATTAAAAAAGTTGTTTGCTTTCCTTACTTAAAACCAATTGCAAAGTGCTTGTCATAGCAAATGATATTCAAATAAAAAAATAATTGAACAAATAAAATAAAATATAATATAAACTACAGCTATGTTTTGCCTATTTCCATTGCGAAAGACCGTAATCAAAAGAAAGCCTTAACCGTTATGGGAGAAACTCTTTTGCACAATTCCAACAATATTCTTAAATGGCCTGCAGCAAAAGTACACAAGCCAAGTTACGAAATGCAATTTCCACATAACCAAATAAGGGAAAGCAAACGAAAGTAAGGCAAAGCAAGTCATAACCAAGCCAAGTGAGATTTGAGCCAAATGCATTAGCTCGATTTCGTGGCGAGCTCACCGCAATTATTTAATTACGTCGTGGCCAGAGGATTGTTTAGTTGGTTGGTTCAGTTGGAGTCCCCGCTGGCTGCCGCCCAGGCGACGGAGATGGCTTGCTCTCGGCTTAATCAAAGAGCCAACCAAGTCAAGCAGAGCACAAAAGAGCGGCAAAACTTTTGTTGCAACTTTGTGTTGCCAAGCAAAGCGCCAGCAACCGCAGAAAGGAGTCCGACGAGTGGCGACGTCATCAAAGCTCCAGTGTCACCCACACACAGGCAACACACATACACATTCATACGTATATGCATACGGGCGGACCTTCAATGCCTCTGAGCTACAAAGCTCGAGACCTCGGACCGATACGTATCGCTAATGATGATCAAATAACGGGCCAAATTCTGCGACACAGCAGCAAAGGTCCCACAAAAATCGTTAGCCCAGTTGGCAGCGAACCAGGAAACTCTTTGCTGCCCCTAACTGTGTCATCTGCCCCAATCATCGTCCCTCGCTGCCAGCCTCCTCATCGGCGTCGTCTGGGCGTAATGAGCGCGGCTTTCACTTTTCACAGCCATGAAGACGAGGAGCTGGAGCATGAGGATGGGGAGGAGGAGTTGCACCTTCCTACTATGCTTGCACTTGGCTGCTGTGTAGCACAAATGATATGTAAATACCAAAACAATTTGCTATCATCTAGCCCTTGGCCTGAGTCCTTATTTGATTAGTGATTGATTAATGCGCCAAAAAGTATGCAACTGATTCGGACAATCGTGGGACTTTAAGTCCTTTGAGAAATTAGGTGTTGAGTACACCGAAAGGAACATTCCCCAGTTCTTAATGTCGTCTGTTTAAAGGGGCTTACTAGATTAGCAAGTTTATGGCGCAGTCCGCAAAACTGTTACCCAAAACTTGCAAATAAAAAAGTTATAAATGTTCGCATGCTGGTGACACCCAAAGGTGTGTGTAATGGAGTCCTTCGTTCGCGTTCCGTTCCGCTCCTCTCATGCATAAACAATTATGAATTCAAAAGAACCAGAATAATAAATTATATTTTTGTCGCACACACGTGTAAATTATTTTTGGGTGTGTGTGCGACAGCTTAAAACTGGTTAATAAAAACACGCCCAAAAATAGAATACATAAAATTCTCTATGTTTGAGGACACTGAAACTCAGAAATAAAATGCCCTTAAATATGCTCATAAATAATGAGTGGCAGTTGTTGTAAAGGGAAATGTGTTCAAGGATAAAGTGGGAAACTCACATAGTTGAAAATCATAGAAAATTACATGCGAGAAATAGAACAAATTTGAATCGAACAAATTTATGAGTTGCTTAACATAAATATATCAAAATAAATCATGCAAAAGTTTTTGAAATTTATTGAAATACGTTTGGCAACAAAGTAAAATTCTTTGGATTGTTTTAAATAGCTTGTGATTTATGTGAGATATTTGATATATGTTTTCTTATGAATAATACATACCTGATCGCTTTGCGCTGTTTCAGTCACTGAAACATCTCTTCCCGACATTTTAAAATCGTTTGTTTTTTTAATTTGTGCTTTTATTTATGATTGCATTAACTTAGGAATTGGTACTGTAGTAAAAATAAGACTTTATAAATATTTTTTACCGAATTTATTTTAGTTTTGTTTTTGTAAAAATCAATTCGAAAATAATTGTCTTCGTTGGACTACGAGTTGCAGAGTTATTTTTCAAATATTTATTTGCAGTTGTATTGTAGATATATTCGCGTTTTATTTAACTTTTCAACCATTTATTTTCGTTTGATTTACTGCGCATTCTTTTTTTATTTTTATATTTTATTTGTTGTTCTTTTATTTTATGGTTCAAATTGAATTTATTTGAGCTCAAACGCAGTACATATTTTATTTTTGGTGATGCGTTGCAAGTCGGTGAATATTTGTTACTCATTTAATTTCCGTTTATATTTAATATATTAAATTAGATATTTTGAAAAACCTTTTTAACATATAAATAAAATATATCTTTTTAATACTCTTGCTCTTCTCTGCTTTTTATTTACGTAACCTAATCCTTGTCTACACAAAGCATTTGTTATCCGCTTCCCTGGACGATCCCACATTTTCGTATCTCATCTGTGAAGCGAAGTAAATAGCTGCTCGCTTGTCATTTAATGCAAATTAAGCAATTTAAATAAGTAAACAAATAAACGAAATGGTAGAATACAAATTTGCGGTTAAATGGGGACTGCCAAGATGAAGACGAAGCCGAGGATAAAACATACACACACACGCACACACCCACATATACATACATACATGAGTGCTGCTGCCTTGCTGTTTTGTTTGGTTTGTCGCATTGCACATAACTCGTTACTCATACGCCGCGTTGCTTGGCCGAGTTGCGGCTACAAATGTGCTGCCTGGCTTACGGCTGCCAATTGTCAGTGGCACGCGGCGACTGCGGTAGACAATAACATAGTCTGCCGAGCGCTGGGCGGTGCCAGACCCAAAAGTAAAGCAAATAAGAAATATAAAATACCAACCAGAAATTGAAATTGCGTATACGTAAGGGCGAAAAAAGAAATAATAAAAACAGAAAAAAAGGTCGCTTAGGTCTTATACAAACATTCAGACAAAAGTAGGTAAGAATCGCGTTGCGAGACCAGATAAAAGAATGAATCGTTGCCCGAAAATTTGATAAATGTGCTGTGACCTTTGTACTAATGTGCTGCTAAATGTGTGTGTAATAGGTATTGAAACCGAAGAGTGAGCAAGATGGCGATAAGGAGGAACAAAGCGGGAGAGAGAGAGAGAGAGCACCATTTGGCACGACAATAGAGTAGCGAGCCATTCAGTTTAGTTAAGGGTTCGATTTGGCAGGAAATAAAATTCATTACCACATTATTGTCAATTGTGATATATGCGCACACATGTGCACATTATCAACATACAATCAATTCATTTTTTAAAAGTTTCTGTTTTTAGAAAATAAAATGAAGCGTTTAAGCAACTAGGCAAGCAACTAGGTGATGCCCTTAAAAGCAGTGTCTGTTTCCGTTTCGAATATTAAAGCTGTGCTTCTTTTTTAGAAAATTGATAAAAAAAAGGGGTTATTGCATAGCTCCAGTGTTTACTGTCCGATCTTAAGCTAGCAAGTTTCGGGATATGATAATGTTATTTCAATGTATTTATCAGCTAAAGCAAAACTTTCGTTAATAAGGGTTGATTAGATTAGATCAAGAATATGGAACAGCAATTAAACTACAGATTTACAATAAAGTTCCATAGCTCCTATAGAGTTATAGATCTATTTGTATAAAACAATTAAATGAATAATTCGACTTAAGGATTTTTTGTGATGAAGAATACTAAATGACTTCATATAAATTTCCTTCTACCTGTTACGTTTATTCAATTTAAGTTTGCCAAATATATACATATTTTTAAACTAACAGAGATTGTACGTACACTAAGTTTCACTAAGTTTGGGAGGGCCTATGAATTCCATATCTCGAACAGAATCTAGCCACATCTATTTCTAATCGACGACCTAATTTCAATTCTTATCAGCTCTTAATGTCATATAGCAATCAGTTCAATTTAAAATAATTATCAAAAAATTTTTATAAAAAATAGTATGCAATCATGAAAATCGTTCACACCCTTTAATAAATAAGATTAACCTCAATTTTGCTACAGCATAATATTAAATACTTTGTAAATAGATTTGTTTTATTCGTGACAAACAAATGGGTATTTACGATTTTATTGAAATAGTTTTCAAGTATATTTGAAATACATTGAACAAAATTGTTTTACTGCTTAAATAATAAAAATTCTAATGTCCGATCATCAATCAACGGCATTTAAATTTAAACTAGACTTGACGCCAGACATTTTAGAGCAAACTCTGCTCTGCTTTGGAAAGACATTTTACTTGCGGTCTTGTTTTTCCGGATATCTTTGCTCGTCTACAGGGTACAGCTGTTGTTTAGCCAAAATTCATTAAATATTAATGAGCTTAAAAGCGGAGACCAATTTGTCGAGTTGCAGCAAAAGAAAAGGAGACTCAAGTTTTGTAACCGACTTGCTGGATAAATAAATCACTTTGTTATTGATATAGAGAAAGGCAGTAAAACATATCGAGGGGGCAAATATTTGTACTGGGCTGAGTACTAATCCTGTTCTGAATATTTGATTTTTCATTTGTGCATTTTTCACTTAACCAAAGAGGGAGAACATAAATTGCAAGTGACATTCAACAGCTAAGGGAGGACCTAATGCTCCAGTGACAGCCCGGAGTGAAAGAAACGAGCGGAAACAGGAGGAAACGTGTCCCTTTTGTTGGCCAGAAAGAAGAATAAAAGGCTGGCCAGAACTTTCCTCACTTTACGACCAAAGCCCAAATTGTCAAATAACGTATTTTGTGCTTGGAAAAAAGAGCTGAACTGGAACTGGTGCTGAACTACTTTGTGTTTAAGAGATAGCATTGTGTTATCGATATGTTAAGCATTAAATATTTACTAAATATAGAGGATGGAGTTGAACTGGAATGGAACTGAACTAGTTCGTGTTCAAGTGATAGTTGTTAGTTATAGAGAGAAAACAGTTCAACTAGAACTGGTACCGAACTTTGTTTATACGGCAGCTTTGAGTAATCGAAATGTTATAAATATATATGTTATAATATATATATTTATTAAAAATTAAATATAAAGTTGAACTGAAATGGACCTAGAGTAGTTCGTATTCAAAATATAGCTTTGCGTTGTTGATGTATTGTAAATTAAATATTTTGTGAAAATAAAAAATTAATTCAGCTGCTACTGAGAAAGTCGGGAATCGATTGTTTTGAGCTACCGATATATTATTTATTATGTTTTTTTTATACATATGTATAAAGTGCTTTTTTGAAATATTTTTATTTGAGTATTAAATAAAAAAGAGTTGAGGTGGAACTGGAACTAAACTAGCCTGTGTTTAAATGATTGTTTGTATCGATAGTTATTATTACAATATGCAAGAAAAATAATTAAGCTGGATTTAAGTTGTGAACTGGCCTTAAGTATTCGATACACTACTAATTCGATAAAGAAGCGATGTTGAATTAGAACTGGAACTGAACCAGATTGCGTTTAAAATATAGCTTTGAATTATCGATGCATTATTATTTAAATATATGGATGTATATATGATAGACAATGTAACACAATTTGAGTTTAAAATAAAGTCCTTTTATGATAGAGGTAATGGTTAATGTTTAACTAGTTTGTTTATTTATTCTCCCAATTGTTTAGCTTGGGTTCAATAAATAAGATGAACACTTATGTGAACTCAGATTTATTTTTGAAAATATATGCAATTTGGACTGCATTTCGTAATTAAACAAAGTCTCCTTTCAATTTATAATCAGTACAACCCTTGCGCTTAAGAAAGAGAGCAACTAGATTTATGGGCAACACTGTTTAATGTCAAACTAAAATCTAATAGTCACGTGAGAAAATTTGAGAATTATTTTTTTTCTTGAATATTGTATAAAATTATACATAAACAGAATATAGAAATGTCTGACTCCAACAACAACCTTAATGTTCGAGAAATCTCACGGCGTTGGGAGAACAACGCAAGTCCATATCAAAACCAGACGGAAGACGTTGATATTGACATAGACTCAGACGAAGACTCACCATTGGAATCGTACACAGAATCGGGAATCAATAGGAATTTCAATTCGCCAATAGTCTGTGTAGATATGCTGGAAGCATCGCATCAGGATGTGGCTGTAGATGGGCAGGTGAATGTGGCTCTGCCTTCCCCCTGGGAACTGGAAGGCTCGCCACTGGCTCCAATAGTGATGGCGGAAAACAATCAAGTAATAGATGAAGAGGATGACTCGGACTCAGAGTCCGAGTCGGAACTACAATTTATCTTTGAGGAAACACCGCCAATACATGGCATCAGATTCTACAATCCAAATTATCAACCTCCGGGTGGAGTTCCGCCACAAACCGATGAGAATGCCAACCTCCAGGCCAATGGGGGTCCATTGCCTTCTATCAACCAGGTGAACAACTCCCGTTTGGATCTGCGCCCGGTGCCGGCTTCCATTGATCTAACACGCAGCCGACCGTCCAGCACCTGGCGTGATTATCATGCCCGGGTCCGGGCCTCGGCGCAGATTCGGCCAGGCCCAACAAATGGCATTCAGCGGCTCTGTGCCGGACAACCGCCCATCCAAGTTCCCATGTACATGGATGAAGAAATCGGTGCCTATGTATTCTTTCGCAATGACACCGATTCGGAGGAGGAGCCTCCACTGGCTCCACTGGCCATGGTCCCCCGACGTGGCAATAGTGTCAGCGATCTTAGTCAGTGCAGCAGCGACGATGACCCAGATCATAAATAAGCATCGATGCTTTTTCGTGACTTCCCCTAAATATATTATAAAAAGCTTAGAAAAAATGCAAAATACAGAGCGAAAATGTGAAAAAATGTAATCCCAATGATTATATTCGGGATAACACGGAATTTTCCAAGTCCTTTGAAATAACAGTTTTTACGTGCAATTCCATCTAATGACATCCATATACACAAACTCTTATGCTTTACATTAATCGAAAATAAACGATTTAAATATCATTTATCTGGTTTTTATCAAGAGCGTTTTTCTAGTTGTATAAATTGGGATCATCTTTTATTCAGTTGAGTAGGATGTGATTTCATTCTCAATGAAATTTTTTTAACGTGAAGCTCAAAGTTTGATTAAAGTCGAATCTCTAAGATTTCGACATGTTATTAATAAGAATTGCTGTGTTAGTTTATATAAAAACAATCAATTTGTATCCATCTTCATTTCTGTTAATACTTTTTTTTGTTATATATAGTAGGAATTTGTAATGGACATACATTCATTCCAATAGGGATCAAAGTTACAGTTATTTCTGTATATATAGATTTACTTAGGGCTTATAGAAATGTAGTCAAATAAATAGTTTTATATTTATCAACTAATTTTCTATGATTATCTGAAGTTTCGTTTCATTGAGATTCGATTCATTGACCATGTCAATTATTAATGGTTTTGCTTCCTCCTTGCATTGCTCCCTGTTCAAATTGTTTAATGAACATTTTCAGCAGTTTGGAAGCTGCAAGGATAATTTTGCTTAAATAATTGCAATCAAGAAATGAAGCCCAGGACAAACAATGTGCAGGAGGCAAATCTCGGCTGCGGCAAGGAAAGCAAGGAAAAAGGGAAGAGGGGAGTGGGAGTGGGAGCGGGAGCGGGAGCGGGAACTATAAATTGCTAGACCATGGACCGATGCCAGGCAGTTGGTTGGCTCTAGGAAATTTATATACCAGCTGGCTGTCGCATCGTTGTCCGCCTACACACATATACACTAACACACACTCCCACACACACTCACTGAGGCCCCCTTCTTCTTTGTTATGCAAGTTAATCCTTTTTATAGCTATTGTTCAGCGCATCAAAGCTTTGCAGCTCCTCCGAACACCCTTTCAGCTAGGCTGGGAAACACGCACGCCCTGTGCATTTGTTTCAATGGAGCAGCTGCAGAAGTGGACCGTAGGAACGGTTGAGGGGATTGAGGGGATCGAGGGGGAGATGTAGCTATAGCACATGTCACTGCATTTTTCAGCGACTCCGAGAGCCGACACCACTAACATATTAGCTGCCACACACATATTTGGCGGCCCAACCAGCAGGCGGCGACGGAGTCGGCGGCGGTGGCATGTGCGGAGTCTGTGGCATGGAAAAGGGCTCGGGCTCGGGCTCGGGCAAGGGCTTGATGCATGTGCATCTTCTTGATAGCTCGGGCTAAATCTGGCGCATGTTGCGCGATGGCGCCGGCGTTGCCGTCGGTGTGAAGCATGTTTGTGTGGCATGCCGCAAATTCATTATTATTTTACCCAACACCCACTCAAGCAGCTGTGGCAGCTGTATAAACACCCAACACATGAAGTGGATGAGCAGAAAACGAAGGCTTCTCGGATAGCCGTGAAAAATAAGCTTAAAGCTATTTAAGACTTGCCACAAGTTCAAAAGATCCTAACTATATGCTAATATATGTTAATAATAAGAATAGAATAGAAACTGTTGAAAAATCGTATATGATTTCATCCTTCTCAAGTCAAACTCCAAATGTTTGTGCGAATCATCTCAGTTTGTTTGTTTAAAGTAATTTCAAGAATCATTTAACTTTAAACTTTGGCGTCTTGCAACCCAATAAAGCAATAGGACAATATTTCAGTCAACTGCAACTGCAACTGCTGCAATTTCTCATTTTAATAAAAATGCAAATGTTTTTGGCTCAAAGTGCAGGAGCGATGAGTCTGCCATCATCTGCCCTTCATTCTCGCTCGCTTGTCGAGCACATTTTCTCATATAAAACGTTGGTAAAACTTTTTGAATTTTCCCGATGATATCTAAAAGGAAAACGGAAAAAGGAAAAATATAAAAGATAAAAACTAAAACAAAGGAAGGGAACACATTCAATAAGGGAAATACGTTTTCAATAAGCTAAGAAACAATAACAGTAATTGTGATGAACTGGGGATAAATTTGACTTCCCGTCCTTTTTTTAAATTACTAAGTGTAGTAGAACTAGCAGTTGAAGTAATATTGCTACTTTAGTATTAGTTATCCGGCTTTAAGAGTAACTGTCCGCTTCCATATGGTGCAATATGTTGTACAATTTCATTAAATTCATTAAAAACATAAGCCAAGCGAAAAAAATAATTGTTGGGGGAGAATAAAGATTGCAAGTTTGTAGCTCAGACGAGAAAAAGGCATTATAGAAGGAAGCTATTTTAAAGACATAATAATTTATTTTTATCAAATTAAATTTTGATTCAAAAAATGCGTGGATGGAGAACATAACTTAAAAGGATAACAAAAAACACATATATATATGCCATTTTATTTATTTAACAAATTTTTGTTTAACGAGCTTTAAAAAACTTTTAATTAAATTGTTTGATTTTCTTTTAATTTTAGTAAACCAAACTTAGTAGAGCAGATGCGATAAATCGAGCTACAGGCAAATTTTGAAATTAAAAATGATTGCCTACAAGAAAAACATCGATGGGCAACATCGGAACCTAAAAAGATTTTTAACTGAAATGTATCGATGTAGAGTCCAACACTAGTAATCGTTCTTGATAATAAAAAAATCAGAGACGATAGGAGCCGAAGCTATCAATTATTTTGAATTATTTGCAAACACGCTCGCAGACACATTTAAAACTGACCTGGTCTCTCTTTTTGAAATGTCAGAGCTAGAAGATGAATTGATAGTGGCGGTAAAGTTGTGAGCAAAGTGGAAAAACAATTTTAATTCCGGCTTTAAGATTTTTTATATATATACAAAACACAGTGCATTTTGGCCCTTGAATATAAACTGGTCTACAAATTCTCGAATGAGAGAGTTTCAATCAGCGATTCTGCTTTCTGGAAGTCGATCAATGCCGAGGTCTGTTATTTTTTTTCCGTTGACATATTATTTGATTTGCTGGGTGTTACCGCTTTCAGCATGGAGACAAGTTTGTTCGTTGGCTTTGCGCTGGGGCCCGCAGCATTACGATCGTCCGGCTTGCCACAGAACTTTTGCAAAGTGCTCTGAACTTTGTCCCCGTTACTGCCCACAAACTGTTCAAGTTTCACCTTATTCTTAATAATAAGAAATGAGGGCATGCTGCTAACGTCATACTCTTCAGCGAGATCCTCATGATCGTCCACATCGACCTTGACTATAACTAAACAATCCTCGTACTCATGCGCAAACTCCTCAAGACGGGGCCCAATCAGGGCGCAGGGGCCACACCAGGTGGCGAAAAATTCCACTAAGACATGCTTATTGCCAGCCTCAGCAACGATCCTATCAAAATCGTCTTTCGATTGAATGGTTATGACCTTTTTTGGTTTGTTTTTGGTTGTGGCGGCAGATGCCATGAGTGGAATGTCTGTGTGTCAAATTTTGTACGCCGAAAAATTGTGAAAATCTAAAATGTTTTTAAAAGTTTCGAGATCATCTGAATGACGAGTATTACTAAGCTAATCGCCTGCCCAAGCAACAGAATGGTCTACAGAGTGACACCTGCAAATTTCCATTCAAACACAATTGTCCATTCAAACAAAAGGTGCTCAGAAAGGTCTTTGAAGTTGTATAAAATATTGTGGGTGGGCACTTTTAGTTGTATTAATTTTATAATGGGAGATTCTTTAAGAACACGTATTCTGATTAAGTTGTCAAAATGATCAAACCTATTACTCATATTAAACGCATTCACCAAAAGCTCATTTTTTATTTATTGGTTAAAGTAATGCCAGATCGATAACGTGCTAATAAAAACAACCGAGCAGCTCAAATAGTATCCAAAACTTAGAGGCTCCGAACTTTTCTTGGCAGCTGCACTTAGTTTACTTAGCAAATTTTTAGTTGCTCTCAGTTGCCTGTCTGTTTGTTCGGCTTGTCCAGCATTTGTCTCAAATTAAGAGAAATGCACCTTAGTACCTTTCACCACCCCTCAACCAGCAACCTCCAATCTTCAACCTGCATCTCCCATTCTAAGGATTGCGATTGTGGTGTTGTGTATGTGTTGTGTGTATGTGTTGTGTGTGTGTGTTGTATGTTGCTTCGTGTTTCGGTTGGTTCTTATCTTTTGAGTGTTTACCTTAAGGCTTTTGGTTGCTCTAAGTTTCCTTTTTACTATTGTATACCCTGTAAGTGTTTCAGCACAAAGTGCTTCGAGGTATATTGAATAACGGGAAGTCTGAAATTTCACAATTTTATTTCGAAAGTCCAAATTTTAGTTTGGATGTAGACAATATTTTTTTATAAACAGATAAGAAGTTGCATCAGCATAAATAAAGTAAAAGAATAAATTGGAGTATATGAATAACGAAAATATTTAACTGTAGTTAAAGACACGGGGTATTTTTACAGCTAATCTACCTCGTAAAGCACAAATTTATTTTTTGTTGGTTTAGTTGGTTTTTGCGCTGCTCCCCAAGCGCGTTTTAGAGTGTTTCTTGCAGTCGTTTGTTGGCCAAGTTCTCTGTGTGTGTGTGTGTGTGTGTGTGTGTGCGTGTGAGCCAAGAAGTGTCGACTTTAAGCGCTTTAAGCATGCCACCACTTGACATTGGACTTTTGTTAATAATCCGCTTGTTATGTGCATTTGCATTTCCCCCATTTTGCCCATCCACTCGTTCCTTAACTCGGTTGCATAACCTAATGAGCAGTGCAGAAAGACAAATGATGGCGTTTAACTCGCGCACACAACGCTCGACCGGAAACAACAGCAGCAGGTGTAGTACATAACATGCAACAACAACAGCGCGAACAGCTACAGTTAACTGTATCGGTGTCAGTTTTTGTGTCATGTTGTGCAATCGCTTGAGCATCGCAGCCAGCGAGCCAAGTGCGCGACTTCCGCTCGCCGAGATTTGCCGTCCATTCATCTCTTTCGCACGGCCTCTCTCTCTCTCTCTCTCTCTCTCTCTCTTTCTCGTTATTTGGGGCATTTGGTATGCAGGCAAAGCGTAACTGCTGACCTCGCAGTCGCACCTTGACACGCGGCGTATGAGCAATGTAATAAAATGGCAAATGGCAGCCAAAACAACTAGCGAAATATTTTTTCGCCCATTGACATGCCAAAGTTAGAGAAAGAAATGTTAAAAATGAGAGAATAGCAAAAGTCACGTATGCGGCAAGACAAATTGCTTCAAGTGCGGAGAATGTCACTTTCGCTCACATTCAATCAGTCAATCAGTCAGTCACTCAGTCACTCAGGCACTCAGTTAGTCAATTATTCAGTCAACTATTTATTCAGTTATTTATATTGCGCATACGCCATGTTGCCGAGCATATTTTTTATTGCGGTCAAGTATGAATTGGCGTTGAGCATCAAATGCTGCTTTCTTCTCGCGTTTCGTTCCACAAACAATTTGGGCTATAGAATTGGTTTGCTAGCTTAAAGAATTTTCTGGTCATTTTGTCCTCTTAACTTGTGTCAGTTAAAACTTTCCCCGAAAATATTTTATTGAAAGTATTCTTAATATTTTTTTAATTGGTTGACTGATTCTTAGCTGTAATGAATATAAAATGTAAATGAATATATAACTATGAAAGTAATTTCTTTTTATTGTTATGTCCCACACATATTTGTGGTATAATGCGCAGTTACCATCAATCTACAATAGTACAGGGTAGTTGTTAGTGCTGTCCCTTTTCTGCATCTCCGTCTTAGAGCACAATTGTAAGAGCTTTGACCGGAATAGCATAAAAAATAGTGGCAGTTAAAAGTGATTTATGACATTTTTACTTTAAAAATTGGTTTGGGAGAAAAAAAAATATAACTTTTTCAGTAACTGTAGGAAAAAGAAACGCTTTGTAAGGATTTCAAAAGGCTTACGCCGAAAAGTATGCTATAAAAATGAGAGGACAGCTTTCTTACGAATGTTTCCATGAAAAGCAGCTGCCACATATTAACCAATTGCCAGAAAGCCTTTTGATTGGTAGTCCCAGGACATATAAACAATCGACTTCGGCTGCTCACCTGCGCAGCTTAACTGTACAAATAACGAGCACGTTTAGGGCTTGTCAATGATGTTGTTGTGCGGTAATTGTTGGGTTCCGGCTGCCAACTGCTAGCCGCCAAAGTGAAGGACAGACCAGAACGGTGCAACAACGATAACAGAACAGGAACAACAAGCAAAATTCATTTCAGTTTTGGGTTAACAAGCTTATGAGCTACGACCATGGCCCATGCATTTGGACTTGTTGTGTGCGTGGCTTTAACTATCTACCGTTTAGCCTCCACCTACACGCACACATACACACACCGATAAACAAGGTCTGGTCATTCTCTTAGTGGGGCTGCATTGAAGTGTCCTGGCCGAAAATCCATTTACATTCATGCTGTGTCCATTGTAGTCAACTGCATGCGATGCTGTTGCTCTACCCGCTGAGCTTTCTATTCGTGGTGTTGGGTTTATGTGGCTCGATGTGGGGCAGTTGTTTGTCTACCAGACATGTTTCTCGCAGTTTTGTCAACGTGCGAAATCTCTCAAATTTTATTACGCTCGAATTCGGCGGAGCTTTACAGGCGCCACAGCTGCCACAGCCGTGCCGCAATTTGATGGCGCTTAATGTCAGCCCATTACCGGGAGCAGGAATCAGGTCCAGCTGCCGTTCTCAACTTCCCCACTTTCACATAACAGTTGGCATTTTTTTTTGTCGAATAACCAAAACGGGGCTTGGATTGGGGCTATAACTAAACCCCACTCCGGCTTAAGTCTATCTTATGGCCAGGCTGCCAGATGAGGCCATACATTTTAACAAGCTGGTAATGTGGGCTTTATAAGGACTTCGTTTCTGGGCTCAAGAATTTGCGTATCTTGCCAGCTGTAGCTTGGCCTTAAACACAAGCTACGGCGCACAGTGGAGCCTTTCGAATATTAGTAAAGTTTTCAATGTATTTGATAAAACATTTTGTAAGTTTTAAGATTGTCAACCAGCTTTAAAATTTAGCGATTTTATCAACTTGTTTAAACAATTTACAAAGCTGATTATATTGAAATTCATTTAAATAAATTATCGTGTATCAATAACAAAATATGTATAAATATATTACTATATAGTGCTTGCTCAATGCTTAAAATAATATTATTTGTTTCACTTTTATTTATAATTTTTATTTTATTTTTAATCGAAATGAGATGAAATATATATTTAATTGTCATAAAATAATATAACTTATATAACAAAAAAAAAACAAGTTTTTATTTTTAAAATTTTTGTGTTTTAAAATCCCATTGTTAAAAGAAGCATTTAACACTGTATTAAATTGCCTAAGCCAAAAATGTTCGAGAACTTTTCACCTTATGAACTGAATTATAAATTTTAGTTATGATCAAGTTTTAATAACATTACGCATAAATGAAATGTTACTTTTGTAATGTAAAGTTATTTGAATGTCTTTAATTGAAATTAAATCAGAATTATGCAATAAATACAAAAAAGATTATGGAATACATATATATAAAAGATATAACAGACTATTTTACTTCTTTATCTTCTTTTCTGACTAAATATATACTATAGATACTAGATTATCGATTTGCTAGTAAGGTATTAGTATTAGTTAAGCTCGTAGCTCTTACTGTCACGCTTCACTTGTCTAATTAATTATTTTAAAATGGAAATATTGGAATAGCTGGATACCATCATTAAGAGCCCCACTTATACTTTGCACCCCACTAATCAATAAGCTTAATGTGCCCAGCAAAAGGCGCACAACGTCAACAGACAAACTGCTAAGCAGACAGCATAAAAGACTTCAATCAATCAAATGCCACAGCAGCAGGCGAAGAAGTCGAAGAACGAGTCGAGGCAGGAGCTGTCGGTCCCTGTGGCTAGGGGTTCCACAAAAAGGGTTGCCCCGCGTCGCTGCCGCAGCTGCCTCTGCATATGATCCTGTTGCTCTTAGGCATTAAAACCACATGTGCTTCAACACAAAACATTTTATGCTCCACATATTGGTATGAATCGGCGGTGCTGCTACTGCTGCTGCTGCTGCTGTTACTTAGGGGGTCTGCTGTGAAGAGGGACCGCTACCTCGGCAACGATTCGGTTATGGGTTCTGTCTTCCTAACAAGCTGCGTCAACAAACTAAACCACTTTGAAATTAACACGTTACATTGACATTGACAGCTTTATGCGTGGCATGCCGAGTGTCGAGTGTTGAGTGTCGACTGTCGAGGAGCAGCCATCCTGCAGCGGTGGCTGTCAGTTACAGTTTGAGCCAAAGGCGTGAACACGATAAAGGGGAGAGGGCGGGGGATGCCAAACGATGCGGCAAATATGACGGTAGCTTATGGAGGCAGCCGCTGTACTGCTGACAGAATGGCGGCCGGAAGACGCACAAAAAAGGCAATTTCCGTTGTGGCATAAACAAGACTAAAGACTGTGTGTTCGAGTGTGTCTCTGTGTGTGTGTGTGTGTGTGTGTAGTTTTTATGGGCTGGCATTCAGCGAAACGAAAATTACCAATTCAAATGTCAGAAGTCGTGGCGAAAACGCGCCACACCTAACCAAACCGCACCCATTGCCCTTCCTTGCCTTGACGCAAAATTAAATTCAGTGTCAATTCGTTTTTTGTTTTTGTTTTTGTTTTTTTATTTTCAAGGCGAGGATTTAACAAAGGATCGGATGGCATTGCATCCGCTTAATCAGTTGCTAAAAATGCCTAACACAAAGCTGAGACAAATTGAATGTGTGAAAATGTCTGAAGGACCGCGCCAAGGAAACCCCCAACCCCACTTTGGAGACTGAACTCAATTTGCTGTTCGGTTTGCTTTCTGCCATTTTAGCCACCCACGATTTTTCACTGCCTTTTAATTTGTTGTGCGTGCCCAGCCAAACGAATTTATGCCCCCAAAATTGGTTGCCTGCAGCCCTTTCGGCCCTAAGCGTCTGGCTACCAAAAAAAAGTGCAAGTGCTGCAAAAGCAAACTGTGCGGAAACATTCAAGAAGTGAACATTTTTCCGCTGCCTGTTTTTCTTTTTCTTTTTTAATGGATTTGTTGAAAAGGGTTGCCGAGGAGTCAGCGACGAAGAACTCGTGAATTTGTAGAATTTAGCCAATGGCACTATAAATCGTCTTTAAAGCAGTCCATAATGTCCACTGAAAGCCTATTTTTATCAGCATTCCAAATTTTATGACCACTTCAATAAAAGCAGGTGACTGTGCAATTGGCTTAACTATCAAATGTGTAATTTACAATTGCCATTTGTTGTTCACAGACTTTTTGCACACAAAGTTATTTTTTGTTTCCCTCTTTTCTAAAAATAAGTACATTTCATTTAAATTAAATAGGTAAATCTTCAAAACTGTTTAAGAATAGGGTTTATTTTTAAGCAATTGTTAAAATGGGAGTTACAAAACTCAAGCTTGAAAACCATGTTAAAGGTATTCTACAAAAAATATCTCTTTGCTTTAACAATAAATAATTTTAGAATAATTAAATTTACGATTTAATGATTCTAGAGGCTCATAACCAACATATTTTGTACCCAGCAATGCAAATTTTGATAGATAGTTTTTTCACAATTATATTTGGTAAGATTTTCATCCAATCAAATCGTGTTTAGAGCTCCAGTTCATATGGATAAAAAAAGTTGACTGGTCTCAACTATAGATTATATAAGAACTATATTATTTGCGTGACTTAAAAAAAAATATATATAGATATTACTATTTTTAAATCGGTCTTATCGGAAGGTTGCACTGTGAAAAAGGCTGTAAAAAGGAGGGTTAACTACATTTGAAAGAATGCAGTGGAACATTTTTTACTTAGGAAGAAATACACAATGTTGTAAATTCTTCTTCCTTGCAAATTTGTTCACTTTTGATGCGCTCTAAACTTGGATTATATTGCCAAAGCTCCTTTGATATTCAGCGATTCGAAAGCTATTCAATTTGCTATTTTACAATCTCGTTGCGAATCCCTCTGTCGTAGACAGTAAGAGTCACAAGACTAGAAACAAGGATAAAAAATATAAATAAAAAAAATCAACAAGAATTTATTTGTTGTATAAGCAATTTGTTTACATGCAATAAATTTACAAATCAACGATAATGCAATTTATTTGCTCAAAGTTCTGACTTTTTTGCCGCCCATTTGGTCTTTATTATTGCAATCGAATTTCGAGCATTTCTATTATTTGCTTTTGTCCTCCATTTTATGTGTTGGCTCGCAAAATTCTTCACTTTATTGGTTAAGTGTGCGTACATTACGAGCCCCAGTGTCAAAATGTTTTTTCATATTTATTGGTTATTTTTTATTTATATTTTTTTTTCTATGTAAAGTTGGTTTGAGGCAAAATTCAATTAAGAGACAAAACAGTGAAAAACGCAAATGAGATGATTTAAATACTGCTTAAATAATTTTAAAATTAATAATTAATGCTGATAAAAATTAGTATAAAATATGTGTTACACTTTCTATACAATATTGAATGAAATAATCTTCAAATAATATAAATTTGTATAGTCCCCAATTTTCTTCAGTTAATTGTCCAGCTAGATTCAAAGGGATAAATAAGTTAATATATGTGCATTATAACTGTCAAATAAAAATCACATTTTATCGCATTCGACAGCAGCTTCCACCACAAACCGCACTAAAGCCAAGAAGAAGAACAACAATATCGCAATAACAAAGTTCAATTTAAGTTTAGTTAGATTTAGCAGTCATAAGAAACGACTTAATGTGTCGTAAATATTTACGATTTTACATAAAGTTTTATTTTTAAGCTGGGCGCCAATTTTGAATTTTCTCTTCTCCATTTTCATTTATCCAAGTTTTCCCTTTTTTCTGTTGTTGTTGTAATACATTTTGTACAGTTAATTGAAGTGCGTACTTATGAACTTGGCCAGTTAGCTGCAGCGAGAATTTTAAGAATTTTCCTAAGCTTTTCTCTGTAGTGTTTTTTGCCACTTTTTGCTGCTCGATGCGCTGAGCTGCAACTCATGAGCGACCGATTTGCCGCAGCCCTAAAAATGCTATAAAAGAAAGAGAGAGGAATAAAGAGAAAGAGAATTGTAGAAGAAAATTGCAGAAAATTGCTGCAGACTAAGTACAACATCTTTTTTTTGAGTTCAACTTGAATCTTTCAGAGACAGCTGTAAATGAAACTTTTTCTATGTAAGTCTATTCTCATTGATATGCGAACCAGGTTGGTTTCTTTTTTTTGTTTTGTAGTACGCCTAAAAGCCTTCTATGTATTGCAGCAACTATTATGCTTATAAAGGATTATCGTTGCCTTCTAATTGACACACGTTTCGCATTACGATGCATCCATAAGGAACGTGATTTGCCTTAAAACTCCCGATTTTCAATAGTATGCACTTACATATAATAAAAAAAAAAGGTAACTGTATTATTGTAGAGCTATCGTTAAACGATGGCTTTATTATTTGCGGTGCTTACAAAATAGCTGTAACTTATTGCTGTAGATTTTGTTCTCCTTTTGAGTTTTCTTTATGGGCACTTAGCGAAGATTCGTGTTTTACCTCACCTCTCCTTCTTTTTGTCCCAGCCACACAAACAGACTCACACACATTCACGTACACTCTTGACAAACACACACTCACTCACACACACACACACACACACACACACACACACACGAATGCATGACTGCAATGTGCTGGCAAGCATTTCAGCTCTTGGCAGGCTTCAATGCCCATGCTTAATGCTCATTGCCAGACTGTTGACATTTTAATAAAAATTATTTCAGTGCATTCGCCGCATTGCAGAAACGCCTCTAAAAGGCAGCCCTAAATGATGGACAGGAGTCTGCGAGAAGAGGAAGATGTGGGAAAAAATGTGTGTTCGCAGATGATGCTAGAATATTTAAAGCATATTAAACTAAGAATTAAAAATCTGTAAATACCATATTTAATACCAAAATATTCTCCCCAACTGTCTTTGAGTTATTTCCTTTCTCTTAATAAAGTTCAATTCAGTCAGGAATTCATGAAGAGTCAGTGAAATATTTGCCCTTAATTAGCAAAATTCTCCAAGGATCAAAGGACAAAGATAGCGTAGGAAATATGCAAATCAAAAATGGATATAAAACAAAAAGCTTAATACCATTAAATATAAATACCTTAAGAAATTTGTATACTATAAATTCACGCTAAAGTGTTTAAATATAACTAAATATGTAATTTTTTAATTGTAGTTTAAATATTAAATTTCACCTGGTAACGACCAGCATCCATCTTATTTATTTATTATTTTACTTATATAATACGAATACAATATCCCATAATCTTTGTCAGATTGACTCTTTTATATAGTTGGCGGTTAACTTTATAGTTTTAATAGGGATATATATATATATATATATGTATATACATATATAAAATTGGCTTGTTACATACTGAAGTAGATATAAACTTTCGGAAATATGTAACTATGTATAGAGTATGCCCCAAATGAAATATGAATTATATTTATTCTTGAGGTGTTTCATTTGTTATCTGAATTTAATTTTTGTAATCCTTTAACTCTATTAAGATTATAACATTCTTAACTACGGTTTTTTCAATTTCGAAATGTGTGCAACAAAATATTGCGAAGCTTTGATAAATTTTTATTTTGTTTTGTGCTCTACTGTGCATTCAAGTAAGTATCGTGTATTTTGCCTTTGCAATATGTATGTGTATTTCTTTTTTTGAACACTAGAGAGAAACTTATTTGAAAGTAATAAAGTTTTATGGCACCAGCCAATTAGCAAACTACTGAGACCAACTGGAGCCATCCAAACGCAGCCTGAATTCAAGTCTAATTTAATGCCAAAGCAATGTCCTTTCGTTCTGGCTGTTTTCGTTATTAGCCATTGGCTGAACTATTCATTCTTATCGGCTTATCAGTTGACTGCTCTTTGTTTAAACCAACTTTGACTTTATCCCAATCAAAATGTCTACAATACGTTGACAGCATCCTTTGATATAAACGGTTGCAGATGCTGGAGTTTGGATTCAAAATGCTGGTAGGATCATAAATTTAGTTCATTGGGCTTGGTAATGATAATATTATATCTATTGACAGCAAAACCGAATTATTGATTGCATAACTATCTGTAAAGTGCCAAAAAACTAATTCTGAAACTATTAGAAGTTGGTATTGAAATTTTAATGCACATTTGCTACACAGCTTATAAGGTAAATGAGTGGTGAAAATATTTTATCAAAAATCAATCTGTATATTTAAACAAGCTTTAGGCATTTGGGTGCGTATAGGGTAAATTGGATTATAATACTCTGTAAATATTGGGAATGAATGTAAAAGGCCGAAGAAGACGTCTTGCATGTGTATTAGTCCTTCTGCCGGGATGTTCGTTATCCCATTTCTGTCTAGTGTTTTCTAAAATTTCTTCTTTTATAGTATCTTTAGTTATCGGAGATTCACAGATACACAGATACAAAGATATATACAGAATTCGATAGCAGACAAATCAAATTTTGTAATACAGATTTGATTGAAAAGGGTTTATCCTGATTACTTTGTTATTGTGTAATCAGTAGTAATTAGACAAGTTCCAAAAGCGTTAATTCTTATGAATTCATCAAGTTTGCAATTTATGAAAACCTTTATATCAAATTCGGACTTTTATTGCGTGGGCAATAGAATTTTGATATGGCCGCATCGACTCACATATATTTTGAAAGCCTTTTGTTTTTTTTTTTATTGATAAGAGTCGCGAAAATTGTAGTTTTCATGAGAAACAGTGTTTATTATTTTATTTTTGTTAAATAAAGTTCAGCTGTACAAGCCAAAAAAATATGGTTAGAAATATTTTTGTCGATAATTTGTAAATAGAAGTTTAGTGAGCAATTGTCTTTGTTAGGGTATTTTTTCTGCGACTCTTTGAAAGTCGCTAGCCTTAATTCCCTTTTTTTGGCAATAAAGAGAACAGAATTTTTTCGATAACAACCTTTGGCCTGGAGGCAGTTCATTGATAAGCTTATGTATACATACATACAAAATACAACAACTTATATATATATGTATGTGTATATGTATTATAAGCTCGTCCCAAAAAGGGACCTTAAATTAAATAAATATTGTAAATATATGAGTTTTGTACACTGTATCCAGATTTGTAAGCCGAAAGTTGTTGGAAGTACATTTTGTTTTTATTTGTGGTGTTGGCTTTATGGCGCTATGATGTTTGCATAAAGTTAAGGTTAATAAAATACTTTTATGTTTCACTTTAGCCTGGCACATTATTAAAACTAGTTTCCCTCACACATACACTCGGAGCCTACGCAAAGTAGAAGTAAAGGAGCTTTTAATTTAGCTGGAAACTTGAGGCAAACTTTTTATGGCCATGGGCAGCTGTTTGGTTATTAAATGGACGAACATGCAATTTGCTTTATGGCTGACATTAATAAGCATTGTACCCATACACACACCCACCCACCCTCACACACACACACACACACATACGCACAAGAGCTGTGACAATTTTATGCTGCAAAGCTCTGTTCTTTCTGCCTCGAGGCAAAAGGAGAAAATAAAATTTATATACATATTTATGAACCTGCAACAATGAAATAGCATGCAACAAACAAATTTTGAGTCTGGCAACAGCTTGTGGCAAGAAACTTACAGAGGTCACTTGCACCCTGCTATACGTCAATGTGCAGCAAGATCTTCAGTTGGCATAAAGATTTATATTTTGTTTGGGCCATCAGCCAATTGCTCTTTGGTAGCTGCTCCCCCTTCAGCTGTTTGGACATCCCAATACGTCGAAGTACTTTGTATTATTGTCTTTTAAATGGCCCCTTGACAATGGGCCCAATATGTCGGACATTTGGAATCGGTATTGGTGTAAGAGTTAAGGCTTAAAAATGATGCTGTCCAGGATTTTAATAGGGCTGTCAGTTAAAGGTTGATGCCTTTGTGCATACAGTTCAATTGTGTTAATAGACAGCTAAGGCGATTGGTAAAAGGGTATAAAAGAGCTCAATATATAGATTGCTGATAATCAGAAATGTGAGGAAATGAGATCCGGCTGCAAAATCAACTTGAGTCCAAAGGAATTGTCCAGTTTCACTCAGTATTTCCTTTGCGGTCCTTAAAGCCGTTGCCACGCCCACTCACAATCTTAAAGCAGATTGCAGACTAATCAAAGCTAATGCCTTCGGTCACAGCTCATTGCCAAGTGACAATAGAAGCGACCATGCGCCGACAAAGCTATTAATTAAAAGGCACAACAAGAGAGGAGCCCACATAAAATACTCGACCAATACCAAAGTGGTTGGCTGTAAAAAACCCACAGCAAGCAGCACAAAAGCAACAAATTAGCAACAGTCGTTCCCACATGGCCACTTTCCAGTCGATGCACTGAGAGAAACTGTTCATTTGTTAAACGTTTCTACTCATATTCAGTAATACATTCAATGAAACTTATTTAAATAAATTACTACAAAAATATTTTAAATTTACAAAAGTGATTTGAAAGAGTTTTGATCTTTTAACAAATTCTGTTTCACTCTTATTCACTTCAATTACTCATAATTGGAATTGAAAATAACTTGTTATAATTAGTGTTTGACACATATTATTTGCTCTTTTTCAGTGTACCAAAACATCTACAGCAAACTGTTACAAGGTCCTTAAGTCCTTTGTTCTGGGCACGGGACAGTCACATATATGTGTAATAAATATATACATATATATATATATCTCTTCGTATTGTGAATTTTTTTGTGAATGTTGTTCAAAAAATTGTTGCTTTAATTTAAATATTGATTTTGCGCCTCAGCCTCGAGCGAGCCGAAGCAAATTGTAGGACCCAAGCAAAATGCAGATAAGTTATGTGGCCTCTTTCTTTGTTTTTGGTCAATTCGCAGCGAGCAAACATTTTCAAGATTCTGTTGATTGAACGAGAATTCAGGAAAATGGGAAACTTCAAGGAATTGCCTCGGACTATGAGAAAGACACAAGCAAAGACAAAGGCCGCAACACACAAATCTAGGCCAATAGACCCAAAAGCGAAGTCAAATTCAGTTTATGGTCGATCTACTGTGCGTAATTTGCGTGCCGTATGAAAATTTCATAGATGCTTCAAATGCAAATAGATACAATACATTTGCATGTCTGTGTCAATCGGTAATTCGGAAAATGCTGTTTCTCAAATTGCATTTCATAGTTTGCCTCCAACTGAAAGTGGATTTAGGAGCTAAAAGCCAAGTCAATTTATGGAGCACACGCCAAGGCACGATAATACAAGCGACTAACACAATCTTATCGATAGCATTCACATGACATTTAATGACTCTGAGTGCTCATTATCGTCGCCCGATTTACCTTGTTTATACCAATGTCAATCGCACATATTTATGGTATTTAACGTCTTGCCTCGCAGAACATTGAATGGCATGCTCGAACAAAAATGCACATTTAGTAGTTTCTGCTAAGCACAAAATGGAAATTTCATTAAATTATTTTGTATTTTATTTCTATGAATGAAAAACTCGGAGCGCAGATTCGTGATTAGTTAACACAGTTGTAGAATATACACTTTTTTAGTTCTTCATTATAAATTGCGGATAAAAAACAAACCAGCTTAAAATGAAGTGCCAGGACGAACAGGGCATCTGCTAGTCGAGCACTACAACTATTTGTTTTTTATTTTGAAAATAGGAATATGCGTTTTCTTTGACTGCGATAAGATAACATTGAGCTATAAACTTGACTCGATTGGGCACAAGCAACTTAATTCAATTATGTCTGAAGTTGTACTAAAACTTAGTTTTTACCTTAAGTGAAAAATGAAACAGGAGAACTCTTATGTATTTCCGACTTACGAAAAGAATTACGGTAATTGTAAACGTAATTAAATGAATTACAGAAGTACGTGCAAGTGTGTTATTTTCAGCACATTAAGCGCAGCCGTTGTTGCTGCCCCACAGTGAGGCATGAATGAGAGGGCGGTCAGTAACAGCTCGTTACTTAGTTGAACAGCGAATGACTGACACTCACCCCCTCCCCCTCCACCACCCCCACGCTTTCTAAGTGTGTTGGGTTAGCCAACATGAAGACAATCATTTTAATTGAAGTGCCACTTGTGCCGTGTCCGCCGGCTGTGCCGCAAAGCAAGGGGCAAGCGGACGCGGTTCCTCAATAAGCGCACTTTGCAACGGTACCCTGGGTGTGGGAGTGCGCGAGGAGTGGGAAAAGGGTCCAAAACTTACACTAAATAGAAACTTTTGTTGCTCTTTTAGTTTTTTACTGTTTACTCATTGTGTGTGAGTGTGATAAATGCTCTTAATTTGTGATTGTATTAATTGCAGCTGTGCTTTTAAATCTGTTTTGATATTGTCTGGCAATAATTGCTTAACACTAATGGACAACGTAATACCCTAGTTTATGTATCCATTATTATAGCGCAAATCCCTTTTTAAGCTATTTGGTAACTAGATAATTTTGGACGGTATTCGTTTTTGTGACAGGTTCTAGTTAGGTCGTGATGCTCAAATACTCGGAGTTTAGTAGAGCTTTATAGGAGAACCATTAAAAAACGGATTGATGTACACATATATTATAATCTCACGTGTTTTAGTTTCTAGGTTTTTTCAATAGCTAAACAGAAAATACATGCAACGATTTACACTTTTATTTTATAGAAATATATAATATTTAGAATCAGAATAATAAGTTTGGAAAATATCTTTTAAAATATCTATACAACATTTTCTCAAAAGAAATTAATTGTTGTACAAAAGTTGGAATGATTTATAGAATTAACTGTTTCCATCCGGATGATTCCAGCATAAGAAATATTTCATGACAAATTTGTAAAAAACAAGAAATGTGACTTAGCTTAATTATCTCGCATGTTGTTGTGGATGCAAATAAAAGCATATATTTGATTAATGACGGGATCGTCTGGGATTTACATAGAAACATTTCGTATATGAGCTACAATTGGAATGCGATCAACAATCTCTAGAAAGTTCCCCTCTTGATTGGTGTGTTTATTACCGGATTTATTATTAATTTAATTTATTGTTATATTATATGGTTTTTATTATAGCAAATAAAAAAATGTGGATTGTTTAATGATATTTTTTATTTTATTGTTAATTGTTTCTGTATTTTCTAATCATACATAGAAAATACATAGAAACTATTACACACAATACAAGTATTGTGTGTGCTGGTTCTTGCCCATAGTAAAGCATACATATATAATTTGTATTTGTAAACTAATCTTAAAGAACGCTTTGTCATCTTCGGCAATTATATGTATTATGTTATCGACAATCTGAAGCTTTATTTATATTACTGAGAATTCACACATTTTGGTCGAAATACAATAATTATTAATACAAAAACGCGGAGTAATACCATAATTGTAATTAATAGGATGTATTCCAAAGGGCATTTCAAAATGTTCATCAGAGGTCTGTTTTACATTTACATACATACATGCATACATGACTTTAAACTGTCTAAAACAGATCTGATATAGCAAAGAACCCATAAACTCAGAAATTCATATTAAATCTGCTTTGTGAAGATGATATTTGATCTATGTGTGTACTCAATGCGCACAATTTGTATGTAATGTTCGTCTTTTAGGTTTTATTCATGCAGGTTTAAAGGTTTATAATTAATTGAAGCTAATTTTGTATATGTGCATAGAATGAAAATGACCTTTCGGTATGTGAAAAGAAATTATGCCGCATTTTGCACGAGCTGGTTTATAACTCTAGACCCTTGCAATAGGCGATTACAGAGTATATGGACTTTGTTTAAATCTATGTTACACGCTGCCGAACTAATTCGAAATATATATATATATGTATAAATAAATAACCACAATAAATAATTAACTTGAACTGCGATATTTCAAGTTAATCATTTATTGTGGTTTCTGGGATATTTCAAGTTTAACGTTTGTTGTGGTTTACCTCATCCTAGCTCTATTATTTCGATTAAAATCAAGAACCTTAGCTCTTATTTCGTATAAGCTCTATGAATCTTTTTTGGTATATCCACAGAACCTTAAAATCAGGTCCAGTCTTTGAAGCCTTTCAGTCCCATTCAGATTAACATTAAACACAAAATTATTTCAAAGAGCAGAGTCTTGGACTTTCGTTAATATACACACGGGTATGCCATATTTGTACTCTGAAAATTGCTTAAGGTTGAATGTATATAGCTGAAGATAATCAAAATCGAATTTTCCATAGTGTGGAGTGAAGGAGAAGCTAGGCAGCTGCATAAAATGTCCAGCCTGACAACTGCAGTATGCCTGAGACTGGCTTCACATGGGAATGTAGGATATGGCCTAGTCAGGCTTGATAGCTTTTAAATATTCTTACTTGTTTCCTTTCATATGTTGCATTTAATTTAAGTAAATGTATTGAGTGTGTGTGTGTGTGTGTGTGTGTGTGTGAAAGGCCATTGAGCGCGCCTCGTTGTTGCATATTCGCATTTGACGCACGGGAGGCTCTCAATGTTAATTATACTCGTCGACACTCTCTCATTATGCATAAATATGGATAAAGGTGAACGTGTTTTGCACGTCGCTCGACCTTTTCGTGTACCGTCCAACTTTTTCCTTTGCCGGTCCCTTTTATACTCTAGCAGAAGGTATTTGGGCATTGCGGTCAAGCAGCGTTGCATTCACAGAAGGAAATGCTCCTGATGCCATAAAGTATATAATATATTTATATATATATAGTTATAGTTACATATATAGTTTAGAGGCTAAGTAGATTCAATATTAAATACTTGTATAAGAGATATTCTTTATATTTAAGTAATTCCAATGTTAAATTCAGTCTCATGTAAATTTTGGCATTCTCTAAATATATTTCGGCTACTTTTTGACAGTTCATAAAGACGAACTTGAAATTTTGTGATTACTAGATGAATAAATTAATGAAGTAAATTTATTTAAAAAATGAATACGTTAGTATCACATAAATTGGCTAATAAATAATCTTGGCTTATAGCAAGAGTATTTTATATTTGGACTACTGTAAATTTTATTTTTTTGTTCATTTATTCAGTAATAATATGAAAATTAATCACTCAGCAGAATCGGAGAAGTGAACATAAAAGGATGAGCAGCAAATGTATAACAAATTTGTATGAGTTTTTAATGGGCATATAATTAGCTCAGGCCGTAGGCAAATGTTGGCCTTTTCAGCGCATTTTGTTTACCTTTCTGATGAGCCGATGTTGTTGTTGCTGTTGCTTGGGCTGTCATTGTTGCTGTTTTTATTGGTATTTGGCTTTGTTTATTTGCCTTTTGACGCGTTGCTCTTAACGCGTTTTACTACGCGCGCGGAACACGTTGCGCATACGTAATTTAAAGGCGCCTCAAATGGCGGTAAGCGAAAATTTTGTAAGCCTAATGAAAATTGGGCTCCAGCAGATCTACCGTATGCTGTGGGCGTTGGGGAATGGAGAATAGGGGCAACGGCCAATGCAGCATTTTTTGTCAATTCAGCTAGGGCAAAGGCAGAACAGGGCCAGCTTTGAATTCACGGCTTAAATGGCCAATTGGCCGTGTAGAAAAGTTTAGGTTTTATTTTTATATTCAGTTTCATTTGGCGAATTGGGCCACTTGAATGCGCAATGAAGCTGCCGCAAAGCTCCAACATGTCAGCAAAAAAATGCAGATGAAAATGCAGGAAAAGGGAAAAATATGCAACTCGAATCTCGAATTTCGAGTTTTGCATAAATTCCAAACGAAGTTTTTGGTTGACTATCGCAAACGATTTGTCGGCACAAATCTCTGTTTAATATTCATAAGACCCACAAGATAAAAAAGGAAGAAGAGAGAATCATAAAGTAAACATCATAAAATACGCGCAGGCTTATTGTTGACATTAAAGCACATTCAGACACGCCCACTGCCCACCGCCCACTTCGCGGCACACGCCTGAAAAAGTGTTAATTAAGCGGAACAAAAACCTCGGATGTCGACTTTTAAAACATCATTAAAATTGTCAAGCCTTGTAGAGCCTTCGTTGGATTGTTGTTGTCGTTGTTGTTGTCGTTGGTGGTGTTGCAGCTGCTGCTGGCTGCTTAATTATTTTTATAATTTTCAGCTTTTCCTCTTTATGCTTTATGTGAAGCGGAGGTCCCGTTAAGTGGAGGATGTGGCGACCAGTCGTTAAAATTAATCAATTCATTTAACTTCTTGTTTTTTTGCATTATCTGATTTACGCGCAGTACAAAATATCAGTTGTTTTCAAAGGCTGAGCCTTAAATTCCTTATAACGATAGATGTGCACTATAAAACTGATTTTTTAATAAAAAATAATTCTCAAGACTTTTAACTGTTTTTATAATTATTAAAGCAATAAATTCTAAGCGGAAAAGGTACAGCAATTAGAAGATTCTTTCATATGACTTCATTATAATCTACTATTGGCACTTAATTGTTTTACTATTAAGAATTGAATGATTTAAATAAATTGATCATATAAATAATACATAATAATAGTGTGTTTACTTTGACTAATATTTTCATTAACTTTATTCAAATTCATGAATAACAAAATACGTAAAGAACTTTTAAGGTTATTTGTCGATCCTTAGGAAATGATCAGATTTTAGTTTGTGTGACACCTTCTAAAAAGCAAAACAAATTCTAAATAAGCAGATCGAAAAATGGCACATCCCGAGGCAATAATTCGATTCCAGTACAATTAATAATTAATTAATAAAATATATTCCCAAAACAATTGCTACAAGGTATTATATATATAACTATGTATTATAACTGAATTAAAAAAATAGTAACTTTGATATTCAAATAACAGTTAAGCATTTATTTTTATAACTGTCACTGACCTAGTAGACAAATGAGCAATAGAGACCTACAATTCGTTTCGATCCCATTAAACACGCTCAAACATTAAAAAATGTATAAATGTCGATTTAATCGCAATTGATTAAACTTATTGCTTAAACATTTTTTGTGTATTAAATTATTCAATGCAAAACATTGCTTTACAGGCGAAATAACATGTTTTGGATTTAATTACTTTTAAGTTTTTTGACATATTTATTATATTTTTTTTCTGGATTGAATGACATGATTGAGCAGGTAAATTGATAATGAGTGTGATTAAAAAATATATATTTGTCTTAATTCCAATAGATAATAGAACTCCATTTGAAATTGAGGTTAAATGGACTAACGGCAGAAGAGGCTCTATGATGTATATGTATGGAATATTTATTTTTACTCATTATTATACACTTTGTCTACCTGTCCCTTACTTTATCTGTTACTATGCATTAAGCCCATATACTTCTATATATACCTGAAATTCTTGATTTTAAATCATAATTATTGATTGCAAAGAACTTCTTTGTATAGTCCTTACAACTGTTTATGTTTGAAAACTTCAATAATATAATATTACATAGAAAAGATGATCTTTAAAATTTAAAAAACTTTTCGCTTGGGTACTCAAACATATTAAGGTTCGCAACATTTTATGAAGATCGAACAATAGCTAACGAACAATAATTATAGAACGACTTTATCATCATGATGGAAGCTTTAAACTACTCATGACTAAATGATTTCGTATGATATATAGAGAATAGAAATCTCATCTTGTTAATAGTCGGGCATTCCCCACTGAACCAAATTTATTTGCTTTAATGCCTGCTTTTAATGTTTTTGTTTAGGTATCGTATTTTGTAATTCGGCAATTGTAGCGTTATTTATTGAATTATAAAAACAGTTGCATTATAATTATTAAATTAGCTTTTCAATTTTGCAAATTGTTGTGTATAAGCTTTTAATGTTATTATTCTATAAAAGTGGGAAATTGTTTAAGATAATAAGTTAAAAGCTCATAACAAAATTAGGCTTGTTCAAACTTTTCCTTCATGTAAAGAACAATTAATGTATTTATTTGGAATCTTAATTTCAATTGAGAAATTAATTAAAGAATGAAAAGCAATTTTGGTTTGCTTTCTGAACTTGCCATAATATGTGAAGCTGTTAAAAATTACTCATACGCATTGTTGGCCAGCACGGAATATATAGATTGTTTCTAAATATAGATAAGTGTATATATCTGTTGGGAACGCACATCGATATGAATAAATGCCTACATAATACACACGCAGAATGTAGAACACGCTTTACATGCTCTGTGCTCAGAAATATTCTATGGGAATGTTTACATATAAGTATCTGTATATGGAGTAAATCTATATAATATAATAAGCCGGCGGCTATCTGAACGTGTATTCTTATCTATATGTATAAGCAAAAGCCTTTGCATCATCATTTACTGTAATCATTTATTCCGGAATCAATGCACTTGACTAAATAACGATTTGTTTCAATTATTTGTTTGCCTGCTAATATCAATATTTATTTAACAATTCAAATATTTACCTTTTGTATTGTTAAAAGTAAATCACCTATTAACTTTTAAATATATATATATATATATCTCCGTCTTCGGTATAATTGTAAACATAATATGATAGCAGTAATGTTTGTAATTTTGTATGATTTTTAATTTGTTTATTATATTTATATATCTTTTGATTTTAAGAGTACATATTTATAATTTTATAAGTGCTGTAATAATGATAATTTTAAATGTATTAATAAACGTTCATATATTTGTTAGTATATTGGGAAATTATATTTTTAGTATTTCTTTTTTATGGAAATATTTTATTACTTATAATGTTTTTTTGTGATATTTGTATTGTAAAATTTTTCATTTTTCATGACAAAATTTTACCGCATTAATTATGTTTTTGCAAATTTTCAATTTATTAAATTTCTCTTTCGTTTTTATTTGTACCGACTTGCTTCGAAAGATTTTTGCAATTAGTGTAATGCATCATTTTCTCAGTTCGGCCTGCAGCCAAGTCTGGGAAACTCTTTGTACTGATTTTTGCCAGTTTAAAAAATAAGCGTGTCTTCTTTTTCAATGTTGACTATTTGTTATCTTGGTTTTTCTTTTACTTTAGTTTTTTATTAACATAATTTCACCAACGTCAGAGCCAAATAAATTCAAGCGAGCCAAATTTTATGGCCGTAGACCAAAAAAGGGGAACGAAATAAAAAATAGCAGAGGCAAATGTAAAACCAAATTAAAGTTGTAAATGAAACGTGATATTTGATAAGAGCTTTAAATGCGCTGCAAGCAAACAAACAGATACATGGAGTGGGAAAAACACACAAATGATGAATATGCGGGGAAAAATATAAAAATCAAAATTCATATAGATTGCGCTAAATTGCAAACGTCAACGCAATGGAAATGAATGTCGGTCCGCGCGGCCGCCCGCCTGTTTGTCTACACATCTGTACCACTTGTCGATGTATCTGTTTATTAAAGCACGCGAATGACACTCACACAGCTTCACTGTAGAATCACACACCTACACACGCGCGAGAAAGTTGCGCACTATTTGGTTAGACACGCGCGAGTGAGAAAAGAAAGACAGAAGTAGCTAATGCCGGAGCAAAAGTCAACAAGCGAACCGCATGTGGCGACTAACAAGCGACAACTGAATTGTAAACTGAGCCTAAAGCATGCAAAAGCCACATCTGGAAACGCCAGTTCTCCAACGCTGAGCGAAAAACAGAGTGCAGAGCATTGAGTGGGTAAAAACCTGATGTGTGATGGCGCCAAATCGAAAATGAGCATGTAAATTGTTGCCGGCGAATGAGCAGAGCACAACAAATGTACCAAAGAGCGCAGCTCGCCACTGAGTGAGTGAGTGAAATTGAGTGAAAGTTGCTCTTTAAAGGCAACAGGTGCCGCTAGCGGCCTCGACACAGAACTGTAAAGCACAACACCATAGAGTGTACGTGTGTGCATATGTGTGTGTCGCCTCGGATTGTGTGTGTGTGTGTGTGAGTACTCGTAGCCAAATTGTCGACAAATTGTTTGGATTTGAGTGCGTTCCGGGTTTGATAACTCGGATTAAACTTTTTGTTTTAGTTCCTGTTGCCGGGCTTAATATTTCATTAGCGTTGACTACGTAATATTTTTCTTATGAATTCACAATTTGTGGCAACAAATTGAGCAATACTTTAAATACCGGCTATAAGTTTCTTAGCTTATAATCTGTTATGCATGACTAAATCTCTTAGCTCATGCTATTCTAAAACACATTCAGATTAGATACGCTTATCAAACTACTTTCGTACAGATTTTATTATTTTTCTTAGTATTTTTCACATATTAGATATATTTATATTAGAGCTACAGCTCGCTTTAAATTACTTGTCTAATTGATTCTATAAGGTAAATCAATGGTATTGATGATTACATGATTCATACCATATAATTTCTCGATGGCGATAAGAACCTTAAGATAAAGTTGACATTTTTGTCTGGAGGTCTCCTGAACTTCCTTTAGGCACTAAGCATATATTTATTTTCTAACCGCTTATTCTTTAATTAATTTCAAATCAACAGATATTTTGACAACTTCCCCTTATTCTTTTGCAAACTATTTTACCATTAGTTCTGTGTAACCACAAAAAGGCGACAAACGATAGTTTTAAATTTTACAGGGAACCAACCTCAAGGCAGACCCGCAGCCTGCCAATTAATCCAATTAGGGCAATCAAAGTCCCGGACTGAATGGAAGATAGGGGTCAGAGACAATGGACACTGAAGAGGAGAGCATCAAAAGTTAATGTGCCGTGCCGAAATCAAGTGCTTTGACCAATTAACAAAAAACTTAAGGGAATCTGAAGGAGAAACCGCAAAATTTGAAGGTTAGGAAGAAAAAAGGTAAGAGGGACATTGATTAAATGAAAATATAATCCTGCCATCGCTGTCAACGCAATTTAAGTCAACGCTTTGCTAAACGGCATTCTCGCTGCCAACAAGAGCAAAAAGCAAATCGAGTTAAGGCAAGGACACGTTTGACCCACAGGATAATGAATTATGCAACACACAACGCACCGAATCTGCGCAGGCCTGGAAAGTCAAAGAACCGCAGGAAGGAAGAATTTAATACTTTAATTGCCATTAACTTCAATTATGCATAATGAGAATTATGTGAATCATGACTTCAAGTTTCAAGTTTATTATAACATTGATTTTGTGGTGGGCCAACTCGAATGATCAGATTAGCCGACTGGCCGTTAATCGGCTTTATCAAATAATCATATTAAGTAAATGCCATCAATCAACTAATGTTGTGGGTGGGCTTTACAAGCAGGCGTCTACAATAAATTCATGAATCTGTAGTAAATTGAACAAACGACACGAGACTATACAAAACTAGCACTTTAATTGAAAATTTAATAATGGACCTGTACAATGTAGACAACCGTTTAATGATATTGGAATGCCTCAGGGAGAACTCTGCAAACATGCGCGTCGAGCAGTCAAATTTACGAGATCGAATTTCCCAGGCCTTGGTCCGGGCCCGGACTAGTTTGTTCTGCATTCGGCAGCTGAATATTGAGCTGCAGGAAATGAAGACGACTGTGGATAATGCCTTGGCGACCGATTTTAACGATATTGACGAATACGAGGTTTTAGAAAGAGACGGAGAATCAGAAGATATATCGGCAGAACATTCGATAGGCCACGAGGAAATTGTAAATGAGATCTCTGAAGAGTCTTTCAATGGGGCAGACGTCAATCCAGATGATTTAAACGATATACTTGGGAAGCAATAGATATACGAGTATATTGATTCAAAATACACCTTCCATTGGCTTTAAGTTATATTTTGTAGTACAATGTTTCTGTTCCAAGAGTCCACATTAAAAGTTCGCCCACCGCAACAATTGAAGCATGAAAACCACAAAGCTTTAAGGTATTTAATCCGGGTAAGAGTAAAAGTCGAGTCAAGTCGGGAGTAGCTGAGTAGGAGGTATGTATTTATCAATGTGCATTAATCTGGGGCAAAGCTTTTCATGTGATTTGTATTTGTTCAGAATGTTTTTTTTTTATTTATTAAATTCACAAATCTTCATCTATCGCCTTAATAACCTCAAAAATTGCACAACTGGTAAGAAAAATCTAGTATGCTCGGCTAGGGCATACTGTAAATCCCGTTCAGTGGTGTTGTTTTATTCATTTTGTTTTTATCTCAACATGTACAATAATTCACTCATACATATGCATGCCAAAAATGGTGATGTAATGAAATATTTTGTATATGTTTCTTCCACCTACATGCGTATCTCTTCGAACACACAAATTCCTATCATAAAATAATTATTTTCCGATTGTTGGGAAATGGGGGAGATTAAAACATTAAATCCTATTTACTCAGTTTTTATTGATACAGGGTATTAAAATGAGTCAATGATAAAGGAGTGTCTTGTAAGATTTACTTTTTTATTTTTGACTCAAAATTCTTTAAAGTTGTGCAAATATTTAAATTTCATTGGCAAGTTCCATTTGAATTGAATGCATAGGCCTAATGTTGTTACATAAATTTGGGCCATCAATATTGCTCAGTTTGTACCTTGACCCAAATCCTCATCAATTATTCCGAGGCAGCTTTTGCTGATTGAACTGAACAAAATTGTTGTCGCATAATGAAAACCTTACAAAGAAGGTTCTCGGTTCTCGGTTGGTTACTTTAGGTAGTGTGCCATAAATCACATTTCAGGCTAACAAATATTTCAAGTCAGCCCTCACCTAACCCCAGCATCCACTGAAGTGCGCTGAGAATTGAAGAAGGCTTTTGGATACCTTCGGTTAACTGAATTTTGTATTCCAATCAATCAATGATTTTTTCTGTATTATGAAATTAAGTGCAAATATGTGCACAGCCCGGAAGCACAAATGTCAAATGTGTGTGGCTTCTGTCTCGGTCTGCGTTTTCATTTCCATTTGCGTATGATTGACGGGCAAATGAGTCGTATGCGTATTATAAATTTTGATTAAATTGCAGCCATGTCTACTTTTTTTCTAGTCATGCTAAATCCTTAAATTAAAATTAATTAAAAAAATAATCTCTCATTCCATATGGATATTAATTGAATTGCGCCAGTGTGTTGATCAGCAGACACCCTATAACTAAAGTTAAGACCGTTGCAGGTGAAATTCGACTTCAAAATTATTTATCATCTATATTTAGTGTGTTGGAATAAAGTATGAGTAGATATATTTATTAAGAAATGTAAGAAATGAATTGTTTTGGCCATAATAACAAATTTTTTATATTTGCAAATTTAATGTCAAATTTCAGGTATTTAATTAATGACTTGGATGTCTTTTCTAATGAATAACCGATATCAAATTAAATTCATTTCAACACTTGCACAGTAACAGGGTAATATATTTGCATAAATAAATATATATTTATATCTATATATATTTAAAGGAATTACAAAAACTGCACGGAAATATGTACGAAAAAATCTGAAAAGGCTGCACTCTATATTTGATTGCTTCTGATGTTTGCTTCCTTTGAGTGTGTGGGAGACTATATGTATGTCTGTGTATGCGTGTGTGTGTGTGTGTCTGCAGTCATGCATAGTGTAAGCCGATAATGCACTGACAATGGCGCCATTGAGCAGCACTTTCTGGCCAAATCGGCTTAAAGCCTTTTGACTTCGATTCGCTTAGTCACGGCTTAAATAGATATTGTCATTCGACGAACCATTAAATCGATAGATTTATGCCTTCCAATTAGGATGGCTGCACCTATGTATTAGATTCCCATCTATTTCGTATAAAGATCAATATATTTCTCATTGAACCTGAAAAGGGAAACCGAAAAGGGAGAGCTTTTTATTTTCATTGCTTTCTTGTGCATTTTTCAGTTAAATGAAAGCACTTTAATGAAATTTTACTAGCATCGTTTATTGATAGATCTTGGGCAGCCAAATGATTTAATTACAAAATTGTTGAAGCTAATAAATTCAAGGTATTTGAAGTGCTTCTCCAGCTCTCGAGCTGGTTGGCAAAACTTTACTCATTATCCGACCGGTTATGCACGACCTGCTCCCAGCCAGTCAAAAGTCATTTGGCTTGACTCTGCAGCTACTATTCGAAAAGTTTAAGCCACCCAACTATGCAACTATCACTTGCACCTGCAACACCTCGAACAGGTGTCAGCAACAAAAGCGACTTCAACTGCAACCGCTTCGCCGAGCTGAGCTTCGCACCATGTTTCCTGTCGCCACTCAAACACTGCGTGCTCTGTGGCAAGTTCGATTGCAGGTTGGTGGCAAGCATCTTTAGACCCACGGATTATGTCAACACGTATGCACTGTCGTTAACTTGGCTCACACAATTATTGCTCATACGTTGCGTTGACTAATTGGCATTGAAGTTCGCCAATATTTTAATGTTCCAACTTGGTTTCATTTGTATATCTATCATGTTCTTACAATATAGAAAATATATATCAACTTAATTTTGTTAAAGAAAATTTAAGTAATTGTATTATATGTAAATCTATAAATAGTTATTTTCTTTAAGAAAATAGTTTCTATTTCGGTTTAATTTATTTTCATTTCAACTGTTTTATTTAAAACAATATAAGCTAATATTTTAATTGCTAACAAGACTTTGTTTAGTTAAGGTAAAAAAAAGTAAAATAATTACAAAATTGTAATCCATATTCTTTGGTACAATAAAAATAAATTATTAAATAAAAGATAAATATACAAGTAAGAAACATCATTAACATTGTACATCATTCATCAATTAGCCAAAAATAATTCGAAATTTATGTTTGTTGCAAATTGAAGCAAACAACTTAAAACAAAATTATAGGCCACAGGCTTGAATTATTATAAACAAATAAAGGGGAGATTGAAAAGTGTATCTGTAAATTAACTTGAAGTATTTATAAAATTGTTTCAAATATCAATGGTTTTTTAAATTTTTTTTTATCACATTTAACTTTTTAAAGAATTTTTAGTTTTGTTTGTATTGTTAAAACTTGCTACTAGGTAATTAATTTTTTAATCAATGTACATTTTGTGCTTTGTCAACTAACTTGTGCCCAGCCCAAAGCAGCGTCTAATATTATTTCAACTTCCTTTTGAACATCCACTCACAAAATACACACAAACACACACACACACAGAGACTTCTTTTATCTATATACCTCATATCGGCACTCCCGACTAGAGTTTTTCTCTGTTATTTGTTTCATTTTTGTTTTGCCGCGATTTCCTTTTGCAATTCGCTTTTCACTTTTCACGTTTGGCTGGCAATTTAATTTTTGTGCTTTTCCTTTGGTGCGATGTTTGCGTAGCTTAAATTGTTTTTCCATTTGAGGTTGCCCGCCCTCGAGCGCAGACACACAGTCGCAGAGTCAGTTCCCCAGCTAGGTATCTGTTTCAGGTGTCCTCTTGCAGCGTTGGGGCAAGCCCCACAGGTAGATACTAACGACAAATCGTGCCTCTGAGCTTTAAAAATGTGATGTTTTTTGTTTGGTTGTTTTTGTACCCCGAACACACTAAAAATGGGTTAAACGGGTATAATAATTTTGATAAAATCTAAGTGAATCACGTGAATCGATTCTGCGCCTGCTATTATGCCTGAATTGGAGTGTAAGATAAGGATTTTCATTTATCGATCAATTTTTGCGTTTACTTGAAATCCTTTAAAATTGCTGTTAATTGAAGTTTGCACGGTTGATTTATATTCAGATAAATACCAATTTAATTCAATTTAATTCAGTTTAATTTAATATAATTCAATATTACATTTTTCACTCATTTTAAAAAGATAGAAAAAACTTGCATATAATATAAGCTAGTAAACAAAGGTACTGCACATCATTCCGAGTACCTCTTAGATTATTTCTTATATAAAACGGTTTGAGTTGAGAGAAAGTCAAAGATACAAACAGGACGAACCATTGTTGTAGTTTTTGCTTCTATGTGAATACAATACAACGAATGCGTAAGTCAGAGACGAAAACATGATTTGAACCATGTTTAAAAAGTATTTTTTTTAAAATAGAGGTCACTACTTTACAGTATAGTAGTTATTCATATAAAATGTGAAGTTGGAAACAGCACACAAGGTAGCTGGTAGTCGGTCAAACTCAATTTAACTATCCTCGTTTGCAGTTCATAGATGACTTTTCCCAAAAGGTAAACCTTGGATTATCGGGAGCAGTGAGACACTTGGCTGTGAAGTAAATGTTAAAATGTGAAAACAAATATTTGATTTCAATTGAAATGTATTGCTTGGGTAAGGAAGCTTAAATAATGATTGGTGAAATAGTATACAAGCTTGTTTGCTGTCAATTGAGGTTTTCGGAATGTATTTGTTATTATACAATAAGTAGTTTAGTTACTAAAAGAAATTTATATAGTTCGCCTTGAAATTATTTTTAAACGACATTCGAAATTGTTTCGTGTGATACACGTCCAAAAAACAGAACAAAACACACACAAACATTCACGTAGAATGATCCAAACCGAAGATCGGGACCTTGATCGAGCGCTGGAACTCTGTCAGCTGATACAGAGCGATCTGCGCACCTGTGTTAACATTGTGCAACGTTTGGATCACAAATACAATGAGATGGATCGCAATAGAACTGCCACGAAGCCAGTACGTTCGGATATTATAGGAGAGAACTCATCATTTTCGACAATTAGTTTGGTCAGATCATCCGATACGTCGCTTTCCACGTTCAGTTTGGACAGCTGTGGTACGATCAAGGTGGAGGGTCGCACCTCACACGAGCTCAACTTCATCTTTGTCGATCTAACGAGCAAGGCAATTCGGGTGCGCCGCGATCTCGAGGCGGCTACGGCCCACACGCAGCGCATAACGGACTGCAGTATGCGCCAGGAGCCAGTGCAGCACCGGATGCTGCGGGACGCGCGCGGGTCGAAGACCTTCATTTGCAAGCATTACAGCAAAAACAAGATCCAAAAGAGGAGTAATGCGAAAAAGGTGTGGCGGCTGCAGGACTACATAAATGTGCCGATGCTTAGCAAGGAAACATTGCAAATGACTTTTTGTAGTTGAGAGTTATTATTGGCATTTTAGTTTTTTTTTTTTTTTCTGTTCTAGCGTTTTTCCTCCATTTAAAGGCCAGTGAATCGTATTAATGCCACTTTTTAGCTTTTATTAAAATTACTGTCACCATTAAATAAGCGTAAACTTTACCAAACTTACCTAAAACTCATTTGACTTTGCATAAAAATCACGCTAAAGTTCTTCTCGCATCGCTGTTTTAAGTGACAACCAGGATGCAGGATGCGACAAGGAGAATTACACATTCGCGACATGTTTCAAGCGTAAGTTTCCCATGTTCTCAGACTGATGAACATGATTATGATGACGACGACAACAGCAAGAGCAGCAACTGCGTTACATGTTTACGGCCAGGACACACAAGTAGAGCTCGAGATACGAGACGAAATATGGGAGAGCGCCAGCTCCGGCGCAAAGTTGAGAGAATATAAATGCAAAAGTGGCCAAAGGCCCGGGACGTAACTTTTCGAACAACATTCCCAAGTTGCCTCATTTTAAATTTTTACCTACCCCTCCCAAGGAAAACAAAAAAATCTTGTGCTCTTTAAAAACTAGCCAAGCCAAAAGGGGAGCACGACGCACTTGTTCCTAACAGAATGCCCAGTTGGCCAACTGGGCAACTGGTCAACAACGGCCAAGACATTAAACAGAACTTTGCATATTTCAAGTAATATCCATGAAGTTAGTGCAATGAATGATGTACGGACATAAACATAAAACAAGAAACAGCGAAAGAAAGAGCATGCTCGACCAGCAGCTACTACGTATATAAATAAGAATTATGGTAAGATGGCATGTAAATGTAACTCTGAAGCAAGTTTGTTTCGACTGGTCAAATAAACTATTTTTAAATTGTACAACAACTATTCAGCGACCTATAGATACATTTATAAAATCTCATACCTTAATTGGAATTCCAATTTTTGTCCTTGCTTCCAGTGCTCAGAGACTTACGAATTTTATACCCAAATGTGTATCCATATTATCTAAGTATGGATATGAAAAAGTTTGCCTCTCTCTTGTTTTTATAGCTATTAACAAAAAAGGAGGCAGCAGTTTAATAGAGTTAATTTTTGGGTTTACGTCTTAAAAGTGTTTTATAAAGCACGAAATATAAGTTTTATTCTTCACTTTATGCCACCGTTGAATTGCAAAATATGGTTTGATATAGGTCTTTAGAGTCTTAACTGTTCTATAAAAATTCCGAAACTGTTTCAAGTTATATAATGCGATTATATATGAGGTTAGTAAAAAATGCACTTTAAATAGATAGAGGATTTTATGGTGCCAAAAAAAACAAAGTACTAAACTCATAAATTATGATATATTAAATGATTACACATATTGTATATTATTGAAATATAAGTGGAGCAGGATTTATTAATTTATTTTGTTCCACAAGTTTATTTCATTTCCAAAATATTTTTTGTAGTTTCATTCTTATATACATAATTGTATACATAATATATATATATAATTTATACACATATATATAAAATATAAATCATCAATTAAGTTTAATTACTTTCTCTTCTCTGTTCTACAGATCTTGATTTAACAGTTTGGCACTTGCTTTCAGTCAAAAGGACTTAATACTGATACACTTCTAATTTGCTGAGGGCCATTGAGCGGCAGCTTCAAGCCAGCCAAGTCCGATTAGTTGCCCAAACAGTAAAGTAAAAGGGTGCGAGAGGGGGCGGGGGAGAACAGCTCCAAAAAGGACTGCATAGACAATTGAATCTCCAAGCATCTCAAAGTCGGAAATGTGCTAAAAACCGCCAAATTGTTTTGCACGTTTGCGTTCTGTGTGTGTGTGTGTGTGTGTGTGTGTGTGTGTGTGTGTGTGTGAGTGGGTGACAGTGGCAGTGTGTGTGTGTATATGTGAGTGTGTAAAATGAGTGTGGGATACAGTAGCTGTGGTACTTAATGCTTTGACGTTGTGAATGCCGCAGCCCAGCAGCAAAATGTTGGCGTTTGTTCAATACCAACACAGAAATTTGCCTTTGTTTGCCATCGCTGGCTGCCTGCCGTGTCGCTCCGAGCCGAACCGAACCGAACCGAACCAAGCCGAGTGGAACCGGGTTCGCTTTGTTGGCCATTTAGGATTTGGCATTTCAAGTTGCTTAATTAAGATTTCCTGCGGGTCTGCTGCTTTCTCCCCAAGTGTTCAATACGAATGGTTTGTGCTGCTTTTGTCTATAGACCAACTTAATGACGCAGCAGCAGATGTTGAATGATAACAAGTCCTCCGGAAATGCGGGCCCAATAAATATGCAATCAAAGTGATAGTCAAACTTATCGACTGTGTTTATGAACTAGTTCTTCGGCTGGGGTATAATCATTTTCTCCAACTGTATGTAACAGCCAAAAGGATACTTCGAAGAGTTCACAAGGGATATATAAGATTCTATTCTAAGATATAAATTCGTCTTACATTCTATTTTAAAGTGTTTTGAAGATAGTTTACTTAATCTGAAGTCTATATAAATAAAATATTTCACAAAACTAATATACTCCTTTAATTGGCAAGAGAGTGTATAAACTAATCTCTTAAGGATGTATTTTCTTGTCAACTTCACAATTCTAATTGCGCTAAGCTGAAGGATGATATGTGCGAAGAATTATATAGATAATGAGTATAATATTAAAGTACGCTTAATGTTTTTCGCTGTTTTAAGTAAATAGAAATTCGTGGGCAATACTTTTGATTCCAGAGTCTAATTTATCTTTTACATAAATAGTAATTTTTACGATTCATTCTCTTCTTTGATCGTAGGGCTTCGAATTATTTTGTTGAGCTTTTTTTCATTTAGTTCCTTTTTTTTAAGCTGGCAATAAGTATGCCTTTTTGCCTTAACAAAATTATTTTGTCGTTTCCTATGAGTTGCCATTCGATAACCAAATGAATGACGCATCAGCAAGGCCATAGAAAAGTGTGGCCATTCACAAACAATTTAGTCTTGAATATCGCCTCAGGATACTGCAAGGACTTCCATCTGAATAAATATTTAATCAATCAATTTCGACAATTTCTTTTGGCTCGTCAAATGCGCACACAAACTGAATGCTACATTTCTATCCAACAATGTTGATGATAATAATAGTAATAGCCAGAATGATAATAATAATGATGATGATGACGAAGATTATGGTTTTACTGTTTAGGCATAAAACAAGCCAGACACATAAAATTGATTTGATTGAAATGTTAATATCGCAGGAAAGCCGACAAAAGAATTTTGCGGCTGATTTCCATAATCAGCTACGGCAGACCGAAAAGATAACTGGACGAGCACATTGAGAGGATGTCCATTAAAGGACTTAGTCATTGCTATTGGGCTGGACCTGCCTAATGACACAGCAGCTTTGGCAAGGTGCTTTTACTGTCCTCCAAAAAAAAAAAAAAAAAAGAAGAAAAACTCATCAGGGAATTTCCGTTTACCATTGATTCGTTTGCTCACTTTCTGTTTCTGTTTCTGTTTCTGTTTTAGTTTGTGCTTCAGTTTCAATTTTGATTTTGATTTCGATTTCGATTTCATTTTCGTTTCGTTTTCAATTGCACTGATTTTTCCATGAATGCGCATTTCTCGAGTTCTAGCTGGAATTCTGTTGCTGGTTTTTCTGCTGTGCGTGCGATTATCACAAATGTTATTAGTTCAGTTTCCTGCTTTTGACAGTTGCTTTGAACCTTGGATTGGGTTCGGTTTACCAATCGATATATTTTGAGCTGTCTGTGGCCAACAGCGAGTCCCCCGATGAGTGACATTTCGCAAGCTGAAGTACTTCATACTTGCTTGCACCCTCTGACATTTGCCAAATCAATTTTGTTTACTCAGTTTTAAACGAAATTAATTTCTCTCGACCGCACATATTTCTATATACATTCATTCTCAAAAGACGGCTTATAAAAAGTCTTCTCCTACATTACTTATGTTTGTGACAGAATTGTAATAAAATATACCAATTAAATAACATTTATTTCAAATGATTATTCATTAATTCTTAGCATTTGCACTAATTATTAGGAAAGCTAAATTTATTTTGATTTCTGTTTACAGTTAATAAAGTGCCAGTATTTGTTGTAAATAATAATGAACCCATTTGAAATTTGTTGAAAGCCAGCAAAGCGCTTTTTCTACTAACCAGCATTTTGTTAATGCGTACATAAATTATCGATAATGCAAGCAAATTTATTGCAATTAGAAACAAGTATGAAAACTCTAGTCGAGTGTGCTCGACTAGTAGATATCCTGATATTCAAGAGCGTAAGCAAAATTAATAAAAACTTTCGAAATTTCTTTTTATTTCAGAATTAGACAAAGCTAAAAATAGGCATAGAACATTTTTTGAAAATAAAAGGCGAAGGATAACGAAGTGTTTTTTGATAAGTTATCAAAGTCAATGTTTAGTGTTAAGCTATATTAAATTCTCAAAATAAACAAAGATTCTTAAGCCTTTGCGATATCGAAATATTACAACCCGAGAAACTCCCGTCTTCTTCAAACGAAGAGATACTAAAAGCTTCCGGAAAACTGTCGGCCAAGTAAATCTTTTCGACCGATTAAAGGCTCTAAAGTCATGTTTAAAATCTGAAGTTAAAAAAAATGCATTCCATTAAGGAGCTCTTTGAATTACTTCTGATAAAATTCAATAGTCTGGCATCCAGTTCTCTGAATAATAATAATAATAACAGCATGCTTTATATACTTGATTTCCTTGAAGTTGCTGGAGAATGTTTTTCAAATGTAAAACTGATAAAAAATGAACTAAGAACTTCATTGGGACAGATGCGAAACTAGAGAATACAGCTAAATTTGTTTTGTTTGCTTGTTTGTTTTGTTGTTTTTTAAATTTGTAATTTGTTTCTTTTGTCAGAAATCTTTGCCTTTCATAAGGGCCCCCAAACAAATTTGAATAAAGCGCTTCGCTACCCTGTACCTCATGCAGTGCTGTTATGGATCAAATATTGCTTACATACTTCTCTACATGCTCACAACAACATGCAACAAACACAAAGACGAACATGCATGAACAAGCTGAACTCAGCGTTAAACAAACGCACGCACACATACACACACACCTGCGAATGCACACCGTTATCGACGAAAATTTGGTTGCCGACTCTGCAGTGCCGAGCGCTCGTTGCTACTGACGTCGACGCTGCGCTGGCGCTTATGCTGTCGCTGACATACATATTTCAAATTGCGAGAGGATATACATACATACATACATACACATGTAACTCTTTTGTTTCTCATCCGATTTTAGTGAAACCTTTTTATACCTTAACACATCTTTGCGTATGCCTTTCAAAGCGCCACTCACTATCCTCCAAAGTAAGGAATAAGTATCCAAAATATGTATGAGTAAGATGAGTATGAGATATGCTTGAAAATCTAAAACATGTTAACGATAACAAACAAGCGGAACGAGCTATCGATAAACGGACACAAACTCGATATGTACGTGCAATATGAGAACCTCCATAGTACAAAATATGAAGACTCGAGTTAAATAAATCGACTCGGCTGATGATCGTGATCAATTCTTATACTTTATTGGGTCGGCCACGCCTCCTTCAGCCTGTTACTTACATTTTTACAAAATCATTATACCCTTTTTAATGGGTTCAGGGTATACAAAATGTTTCCAATCCGAATCAGAAATCAAAACAAAATCTATTCTAAGTTCAATAATTCTTAAAAATAAACATACAATATTTATTTGTACATGTATATATTAGCTCTACTGATATCATTGACTTCACTTTTTAGGGTGGACCTTGACAAACATTATTTGTTGCTACAAAAGTTTGGACATTTTTGTCACATTGCGTGTTGATATTTTCCAATTTTCCTCAGCTCAAAGAGTTTATGGAACTTTCCCATTGTTGACTGTTGGTGCCTTTTCCATTGGACCTCAAACAGAATGCAGCTGAAAATACATCCATTCACATAGTTCTTTGGCCCGAGGCATTATTGTGGCAAAGGCAAAGTGAAAGGCAAAGGCAAAGGCAAATGCAAATTTTGAAGCAATTTTGACTTATTTGTTAGTTGGTTGGCAAAAGTTTGCAAAGAAAGTGCCCATGAAAATCCACAGCTGTGTAAAATGTCCTGCAGCGGTTTTTCAAATTGTCGGCGTCTGAATGAAGTTCAGAATAAGTCAATAGAACTGGGACTCAATTTTGTTTACATATTCGATTTTTGTTTTGAGTCCCAATTACTTTTTTTTATTATGCTTTTGAAAAAATTTCTGACAGAAAGGACATTTGGGATTTTTCAATTTTGGCTGTTTATTTATTGCCGTACGGTTAATTTAGCCACAATTGTTGTAAATATCGTTAACACAATTTAAATAATTTTAAAATATTGCCTTCTAAAACATCTAGAAGCTTAAAAAAAAAATTAAAAATGATAAAAGACCAAACTAAAAGCCAATACGAAATTGGATTCCTAGTCAGCGAATGGGTTATTCTCAATGGTCTGGCAGCCTACAGTGTCCCCAACACGCTCCGCAAGCATGTTGAGCTCTGGCTTAATAAGTGGATCTGTTTGAGTGGATCCCACGTCCCCCACTGCTCTGAGCTCCATATCTGGCAGGCACTTCTGTTCATGATTTTCGTAAGTATAATTTTTGAGGCCCTGATGCACCTGCTTGAGGCTTTGGGTGAGGCAACTGATCCGGTTTACAATGCGTGTGATCCGATCGTGTATGATCTTCAGCTTGTCCCGATACTCTGGCATATCGATTATGTTTGAGTATAATGCAACATCGCCATTAACAAAATCATCACCTTCACCAACATCGCCACCCTCCGAGATGGTCAGAAGCTGATCCTCCCTATCGCTATCAACCGTATCATCACTGGCTGTTGCGTCCCAGAATTCCGGGTCCTCCATGTCTTCTACCACAGACGACATGGAGAGGGGTGTAATGGGTTCCTCCGACATTTTTGTTATTGCAAAATATACAAATTTGACAATCTATTTATAAAAAAAACGTTTATAGCTAAACAGATATTGACGCTACAAAAATGTCGTTTCAACTGAGAATCAAGTCAGCAAACACGACATATGTCAACTACGAAAGGACACAAACAACAGAGCCTGCCTAGAAAGGAGTTTTGCTCGAACAGAGAAACAAATTTAAATTGCTAAAGTTCATTAAAGTTTTCAGACAAATGCGAAACAAGAAAATACGAGTAAATTTTTTGTTGCTGATTCTTCCAAAGAAAGACTTTATTTTATGCTCACTTTTAGATTTATATCGGCTATTGTAAAATTGTACGATTACCACTAATTCATCATCAAAAATAAATTATTTTAATTTACATTCACGAGAGGCTTCAGTATAAGGAAATTCAATTTAATGCTTTATTAATATATGCAGTCAATGGATAATTGATCCCATGGCCCAACCAGGCAAGCAAATCCCTTAATGTGCGCTGAGGAAAACAGCGTCAAGTTTCGCCAAGAGTGCAGCAATCGAAATCAGATTCTGTAAGTTAACGGTAGTTGGGAATGGGGAAGCTCGAGGCCATATATAAGGCGCCAGCGCCACAGAAGTTAAGGACCAAAAAGCAAAAAGGCGGAAATGCGGCATTCATCTCCCAGTTCGTACTATTTGAAAAACAGTTTCAATGAATGTTTGCTGTCAGATTGTCTTTCAGCTGCATGCCACCCACATTCACGTACATTTTCTTTTTTGCACTCAGCTGTCAAAGTCAAAGCGAGTATATTGGTTTTCAGCAATGGGCGTCTACTTGTTCGTAACATATTTTTTGCTGTTCTTTAATCACGGATTTTTAAAGAGACATTTTTGTAAGAACCTTAATCGACAATTATTGTGAATAGAGTATTGTGTAGTCAGGTTATATGAACATCAATTATTTCCTTGTTTTCGTCGGAAGATATTGTAACACTGCACATGTGCCTTTCAAGCAGTAAATCTGCATTTAGTTATATAAAAACAGTTTTCGTGTATCATAAAGCAATCTGATTCAAATTGTGCTTTTAAAGCACACTTCACTGTACGAACTATCTAACTGCCCAAACAACTTACAAAAAGAAAGTGCTCCTTACAGTTATAGCAGACTTTACATAGGTAATCGTAATTATAATAATCATATGCTATGACAAGTTCCACATTGAATTCGGGTAATACTATAATATTGTAATGACAAAGAGAAAAAATTCATATTGTGCGCTTTAATGGTTCAATGGAACCAAAATTCAGTAGTGTCCATTGATAAAGTATGATATAATGCTAACGGTTTTCTACTTCAGAACTCCATAAATAACCGCATACAAGTGTGGGATCTTATGTATCTTTAAATAACATTTAATATTCTTATCACAAAGTGGGACGAACTGAAATCTACATAACAATTGGTATTGTGTATATACAAAATGTCTCATAGATACAAAAATAAATTTAAGTGAAATCTGTTTCTAGATAAACTTAAATTATAACAATAATTATATACTTTTATTTGATAAGCTGTTTTTTTTTTAACTATTTGCAGTCCAATCAAATTATTTAAGCTGTTTTTTTTTTTCAACTATTTACAAGTTTGTGTCATTCCATAGAGATTAAGACTTTAATTTTTTAAATAAGAACTAAGACAGAAAGCTTTCTCCACACTTATGCTACGTCCATCAATTATAATGAAGAGCCCATCAGATGGCGTCTAATTGACGATCTAATTGAATGCTGAAAAATCAGCTGTCGTGATAAGTGGCCTTAACATCTGTGTAGTCCAACATAATAAATAACCATAATAACTATTTGGCTTATAACGAGCATAAGAGGCCCGTCCGCTTGGCTGCATTAAAATGCCATTTCTTGAGATGAATGCGAAAAGGTCATGCGAACATTCATCGAGGGCCACTCACTTCGGATTGGACATTGACCTTCGCATTTGCTACCCTTTTCGCAGAAAATGGCGTCAGTTGGGTATGAGTGATGCCTTTTGGAAAAGTGAGTGCAAGTTAAGTAGGCTTTTACTATTTTACTCCGTTGTCTCTCTTGTATATATGAACACTTTCTCGTAAAAGTACGGATACTATACTGTATATTGTAAATTCGAAAGAGTATTCACACTTCGAAAATAACAGTTTTTTTCTTGATTATGTATCTCAAATGGTTTTGGCTAGGGCTTCAGACACGTGACATTATCACAAAGACAAACAAATATGCCGAGTGTCAAGACAGGAAAAGCGGAAAAGTAACCTTAAATGTGGACTTATAACAAAACAAGTGGTGAATAAGAGGCATCTTGCTTCTGGCACCTAACACCTGCCACCTGCCACCTGCCACCTGGCGGATGTTCGTCTTTTGTTTGGTAAGTGAAAGTGACTTTCGGCATGTCTTTTAGTAGTTTTTACATTTGTCTTAATTGTGGGGCAGCGGGGGTGGCAACGTGGTGGCTGCCACTTGTGTACGAGCCCCAAGGCCCCTTGCGTGTGTTATGTTATATAAGAGTCACACACACATGGACAACAGTTGCCGCCAGCTTATGCCCGGTTTGCCGGCATTCGACTTGCCTTTTGCCAGCTGCTGCTCAAATACTTCCGTAATTTATACGTTCATCTGAGAGCCAGTTTCTGCTCATGTTTGTATCTCCGGCTCCCATGTTCTCCGGACTTGAGCTCACAAATTTGTTATTACGTTAAATTAAACTTGAAAAATGCGTTAATAGACCCCACAATACTAGCTTATAGACTGTGTAAGCTGCTGGAAGCCTTAATTAAATTCCGCAATGATTTTCTTATGTTTCTTGCAACATTCATTCTCGCAAAACATTCCGCACCTCATGGGATACACATGTATTTGGCTTCTACTTGCCACATTAAATAATTTTGTTTTCACATCTTATTGTAAATTTGCAATACTCCAAATAACATACAGTAATTGCAATTGAAGTAATTGAAAAGTTTAATCAACAGCTTCAATCCTTCCTATTTTAAACTTCAAACTCAAATAAACTCCTTCTTAAACAAATTGTGTAGGTTAAAGATATTATTAAATTTATATTTAGTAAGATATTAGAGCGATACTTCATAAATTACATATACATATATATATTTCCACTGATAAAATTTTATATACAGAGATCTGGTAAATGAGCTGTGGTAAGCATCTACATAAGTTAAGGTAATATAGTTTTATAGAATATTGAATATTATAAAATATATCTCCTATATATGCTATATTTATATATGCAAGTGCTAGAAGAGATAAACCTCTAAAAAAACGAAGTAATAATGGAGATCAAGGGGACTTCATATTTAAATACTGGACGCGCAACTTTACCTATTCACACATCCTTTACCTTAGTGTGTATATTGTTGATCTGATTTGACAACCGAATCCATACAGCAATTCCTATTAGTTCAATCGTATATAAACTTATGTTTGGGTAGATTAAAATTTGTATCATACAAGTTAAAAAGGATCTTTCTATTTGTAAGCTTCAACAGACTACAATATGATAAGTTTATCATTTATCATTTCAAATAAAATTAATATAAGTGATTTTTTCAACTAAGTCTACAATAATTTTGTTATATAAAAATTTGATTTTTAATGGTAAATTAATATTCTTCAGTTTTATACCTTTAACTCATTAAAGAAGGGTAAGAAGGAGGCGTGGCTGACGCCATAAAATATAAGTCTTCATAAGGATCAACAGCCGAGTCGATTGAATCTGTCTGTCAGTCCGTCCGCCTTGAAATTTAACGGTCTTTAGTGTAATTTACATTTTTAAAAAACTTAATTAAGGTAACCTGCATTACAATTTTAATTGCTACTGACGAAATCGGTTTTTAATAATCTTGGCAACATTGACAATTCAATTTTAATCTCTATAGAAAAATAACATTTTTATTTTCCAGATTTTTAACTTCAATAATGATTTATCTTTGCAACGCACTGAATGAGTTAATAATTTTTTATGCAATATGTAAAAATGTTCAGATTCAGTCCATTTATTAGTCTCGACTTTTGGTTTGATAGACTTCACTCATTACTGCTGCTTAAAGTGGCAAGTGCCACAGCCTGGAGCCAGCTCTTCAACATTCATTCAACTGAAATTCCATATTTTTCAGCACATTTCATATTGAAGTTTTTCGCATCCGACATTTTATTTATTTTATTACCCCATTCGTCGCGGCTGCTCAGTTTGCACCTGCTTTGCGGCTGAGTTCTTTGGAGCTGTTCGTCCATTATGCAGGTTAAGTGGTTGCTGCTGCCCCTTCTTCTTCCCCTTTCTGTGCGCGGGGGCGTTGAAATGTAATGAATAAAAGTCGTGCAACAATGGGAAGGATTCGCAGGACTCGCACGACCTCTGTCAGCGGCTGAGCCTTTACAATCAAACTTTGTTGTTGCTGCTCCTGTGGTGCGGCTTATTACATTTTTTAAGTGCGCCTGCATATTATTTATTAAATGTGGTTAGGCAACAACAACAAAAAGAACAATACATTCTACTTTAAAAGGTAGCCAAGGTAGTCAAGGTCGCCTGACTTGTGGCATGTGGTATGTGGCATGTGGCATTTGGCATGCCCCTTTTAATCAGCCATAAATATTTTGCAGCTCCAAGAATCGCACACACATTTTACAGATAGTAATTTTCACACATTTTCCAAAAGTTTTCCCTTGGACAAACTTTTAGTCATCCTCTTTTTGTGTGGAACAAGCAAATTTATACACCGCAAAAGTTGGCATTGCACATGCGAGAAACATTGCAAATTTGCATGCGAATTTCTGTTTGAGTAGATGCAACTTTGTTTAAGAGTTGTTAGCAACAAAAAAAATAAAGAGGGCTGTGACCCGACAAAAAAGCAGGTCCAACTATTTAGTGTTTGCCATGAGCACATGGAGATGGTTCATAATGACGATGACGACTAAAACTCCGTTTGTGTGAATGAGTCCCAAACGAGCAAAACAAAAATCCAAATCAAATGAATATGAAATACTCTACAAAACAACCCTGTTTCTGTAAAAATTTGCGTGTGCTGAAAACTATTATTAAATCTGATTCTACTGGAAATTATGAAAAAAATATTACATGAAATATCTAAATTTAAAATTAATACTTGTAAAGTTATAGAATATCATTAAATATACAGAAGCTTATAGAACAGAGTCCTTTGAATTTCTTCTTGATTTCTTATTGCTTTATTTTGTATAGTTAATACATTTATTTCAAAATCATTTTGATTTAAATGCTAATGAATGCCGTAGTTTCCAAAATATTAAGTAAAAGTCTGTCGATAACGAAGAGCTTGAATCGCTCTTATAAGTATCTATCGTACTGCAACCATTTTTGCATTTAAATTTAAAGGATCCTCCGTCCAAAGAGTATTCAAATTGAAAGATTTTCGTTGTTTTGTTTTTCGGTCTTTTGTGTTAGTTTTTCTGGCATGATTGTTGTTTGTTTTTCAAGTCTCGTGTCAACGCAGCTTTTTTATTTGCTTTTACTTTTGCAAAGGATTCGTTGTCACGCATATTGTGTGCATTTTTTTGACATGTTTAAGTTTATGTTAAACTTAATTTAGTTTCGACTGAATGTATTAAATTATTCACTGTAAGGCTCAAAAATTTAAATTGGGTTATGTTTAGAAACATAAAAAGATTTATATTTAAATATTTATGCTCATTTCGTTTTCTATCAGGCTTCATAATTTCAAAATAATTATTGCAACATTAATATGGTCTAAATTAGGCTTGCTATAGTTAGGAAATCTCTTACAGCTGACTCTGAACACCACATTTAATTTCATATGTGTTTTGTTGTTCCTACTTAATATAACCAACTAGCAATTAGGTTTGAATACCAAATGTGAAACGTAAGTTTGTGAAGCATATCTTACAGCGTACTTGTTTCCCATTTGAATCTTTAACTTATTGAGAACAAAGTGACTTTCTAACTTTTCATCATTTAATTAATTTTGTTATTGCGTGCAGATTGAATCTTACATACATATATACAACAATAGCTATAATCCCTTTCCTAACCAGAATACACCGTTATACATTTAATACAGATCATTTCGTGGTAATTAAATTGAATTTGAAACTTTTTCTAAGTCAATGGGACGTCGACTTCTGATGATTTATTATTATTAACGCCAAAAAGTTTTCGTTGATCAAATTATTAAAAAACAAAAATCTTCTCCCCATCTCCTAAGCAAAAACTACTTGCAACGCGTTGCACGCGCTTCTTAGGCTGGTCCAAAACTTCTGCCTTTGTCCCATTCTGCCTTTGCCCTTTTATCACTCTCCGCCTGTGATTTGTATGTTAAATTGTGTGAACTTCTCTCCCAGACAACTGCCTGGACGACACTTTATCATGTCTCAGTGCTGTCGCTGACCGCCTTTCACAAATTGAAATGTGTCCGCGGCAGGCGAGAGTAAATGAGGCAAGACGGAGCCGCACTCAAAGCAGGTCGCAGTCTCCCGCCATTGCTGGATTATGTTGAGCAAATCGCCCACAAACAAAAAAAAAGGCCGACTTTCAATTTTTACCCTGCGCTTCGAAGATGATCAAGCAGGGCATGATGACAACATGCAACAAATCACATTTTCCATGCATCCAATTTATTTATTTTGAATTTTTTTGTCAGTTTTTAAGAATCGAAAAAATTATTATTAAAATGCAAATTACTTTTTGTGTATATATAAGTACAGTTTGTATTAGTATTAATATATATAAAATAAATAATAGATATTCGTATAGGGTATCTGCTTGCCGGTTCTGTTCATGACAGATTTGTTTTCAATTTTGTATTTGACATTGGAAGTTGTTAGTTGACCGCATTTGTCAAACATCAGGCTTAAGTGATTTTTGTCAGCTGGACCTCAACCTACTTTATAACAGCCTCAACCTATTTTATATCTATCAGAGACATATTTTCCGCATCGTTTAATGATAATTTCTGTATGAGTGAGAGTCAATGCTGCGTATGCGTAGTTTTAAGTTGAAACCAGAAAACCGAAGCAAAAGGATGTTCGAATGTGTTTCAACAAAACTTGTATTTTTGATGAAAATCATAAAATGTGTTTGTGTAAAATGTAACAATGGCTGTTTTTCAAATTTTTCTTTTCGACTCGACTTCTTTTCATCATACAAATTTGCACTTGGTATAGCCTATAAACAAAAATCCAGTTCTTTTTATCTCAAGAAATAACCCATAGTGTAAAATTGAGGGTATCCTGCGTCAGGGACATTCCGACTAGAGGATCAGATTATTGATTTTGAAATGTAAAATGAAAGGTTAATTTACCATTTTTGTTTTTTATTATTACTGATTAAATTCTACATACTGATTAACATTCTAACGAGAAAACACACTGAAGTCATGTAAGAGATTGGTGTATTAGTATATTCTGGATTTATGAAATCTGTAAACAGAGTTTATAGGTTTTGCGAAAATATGTGTAAAGATACATCCAACCACACAAAGTATATTCATTTTTGAGCTGGATCACAGCCGAGTCGACTTAATCTTCTCCAAGTGTGTTTTCTCCGAAGTTATAATATCTAGAGAGTAGGTATTGTGGATGTAGGTTTACCTATATCACACGTAGATTGAGTTTGTCTCAAAGAATCAATATTTTTTTCTTTGTAAGTCTCTGTATTCATGTAGAACAACGCCGCATCTTCCAGTCGGACACACCCGATTAGATTTTTTTTCTTTTAATTGGAATAAACTTCAACAAATTGATTTTGTTCTTATTTAATATATCCAGCAAGGCTCTTGACACTTACTAAATAAATATTTCTTATCGCACACACGTTCCTTCTACAAACAATTTGTGTCGAATGCCAAATAGTGCAAATACCAAAAAATTTTGTGTGTCATGCTGGCAATAGATAAGGACTCATAATGAAAAAGAACAGAATCAAAAAAATAAAATGAAATAGGGTTCAAAGCGAGTGTTTTAGCGAATGGAAGTTGATTAAAAATTATCATAGTCCACCTCTCTACGCAACCTCAGCATGAGCTGCAGGTGGCACAGCTCCCTGTTGCAATTTGCCACATTAACGGATTGGGGCAGTGGGACTTGTAGTCTGTATAGGGCTGTAGCTAAGTCCAGTTCCTTTTCATGTATCGATAGGCTCATTCTATCGACACCCACTGGCTCCCCGGTTATGGTATTATCTCCCATTAGATCTTTACAGCTTGACGAGGCTCCAGTCCGTTGCTTCATCTGAGTGTAAAAGGGTTCGGCTTTACGTTAGTCGAAACGTCTAAAACGGTTTGAGCCAACCTGCAGAAAAACATTTTCTGTGCCAACGGCCTGTCGATTCGCCGTCGAATGCGCCTCCAGACCCTCAGGGTGGGTGGGTTCTATTTTTGGAGGGTTCTTTTGTGGCATTGCCACCATTTCAATTCCCGTATGCTTGCTATCGTCACTGCGTTCCTGGTCTTCTATATAGACAGGTGCTGAATAAATTTGTCAATCCTCTGATATTGGGATACACTCCAGCTGCCATTTACTCACTCGGCTTTTTTACCACTAGGCATTCCTTCTTATCCTCGCTGCCATCAACTCTACTTCTCTGGCTGGGACACAAACTCTGCGGCTCATCGGGATTGTTAAAAAGCGACATTGTTCTCTTTTATCTCATTCACTATTTAATAAAGTAACGTATTTAATTATTTTTGAGGGGCTTTTAAGTATTCTCAGCTCAATATTGGTAATAAGAATAAAAAAAATAGTAACTGTGTTTTGAATAGCAATATTAAACGATTTCGTAGCCTACTTTACGTAGTCAATTGTGATCTTCCGCACATTCCAGTTAAATAAAGGCTATAGATGGACGAGCAGAGGAATCCCTTAAGGACCCGTAGGAAGCAACCGTCCAGATTCTAACTAGTCTCATATGATTTATTTTTTATTATTTATTTATTTATTATGTTCTAATATGTACTTATAATCTCTTATTATTTCGTTTACGACGTTTTAGGGTGTATACCTAAAAAAAACTTTCTATAAATTATCTGTGTTCCAAAAATCTTTCCTTTGAGTCTAAAATGGAACGGAGAAAGTTCATAAAACTTAACTTAATTTTGTTTATATGGTAGAAACGATTTATAATTTCTTAAGTTACATGTTTGTTTAAGATATCTTGATTAATAAATTAATAATAATTCATATAGTCGACAATCCTGAAGTAACGGACATAGGTGTTTATTATAAATTGAATATATCATTGTTGTATACATTTCCTATCCATTACCGACATTTCCTCTCCTCCAGCTTCTAAATTAAATGGACCCTTCAAATAAAAATTGAGTTCATCTTCGTAGTTATTTTGTTTTTCGGTCTTTTCTGTTAGTTTTTCCAGCATTTTCTGGCATGATTTTTGCTTGCTTTTCCAAGACTCGTGTCAACGCAGCAATTTTTGTTTGTTTTTACTTTTGCAAAAGATGCGTTTTACAACATTTTGTGTAAAGTTTTTTCTGAATTTAAGCTTCTTGATTACATATGCAGACAGCAAAGATGGCAACATTCCTTCATTGTAGTAGAAGTCTTTCAATTTAATCAGAATTAATAGACTTACTGTTTAAAAAATTTAAATAAAATCTGAATTAAGAAAAGAAATAATCAATAACAAGTAAGAAAAACACTACAAGCACACTAAAATTGTACTTCAGAGCGAAAATCGCGAGGCTGTAACTTTTTATACCCTGAACCCATTAAAAATGGGTAAACAGGCTATAATGCTTTTGTAAAAATGTATGTAACAGTAAGAGGGAGGCGTAGCCGACAACATAAAGTGTAGATATTCTTCATCAGAATCAACAGCCGAGTCGATTGAGCCACGTCCGTCCGTCCGTCCGTCCGTCCGTCTGTCCGTACGTATAAACGAGTCGATCTCAGCAACTACAAGAGCTACAGACTTGAAATAGCGCACATCAAGTCTGCTTTCGATTATCGATAACTCGTTCCGTTTGCTTGTATTCGATAACACATTTTAGTTTTTCAAGCATATTTGCTACATCTTAAAAGCTAGAGTATTAAGCATACTATTTATATATAGTCTATTAAAGAAGACACATATTTGGGATACTTCGGATTTTGAAAAACCCCCGTTTCCGAATTATTGCGGAAAAAACATTTTTGAAGACAAAAAGTAGAGCTTCGAAAGGTATACGCATATATTAAGATCGGATAGGAAACAAAAAAGTTATAGCCTCGCACATTTTGGCAACATTTCGTAGTGGCGTGCATTCGGTAGCTAAATTTTCGTCGATAGCGGCGTTCATTCGCTTGTGTGTGTGTATGTGTGCGAGCGTTTGTTTAACGCTGAGTTCAACTAGTTCAACATTGTCTGTATTTGTTCTTATGTAAGCATGTAAAAAAGCAAAATTTATGTATTACTGCACGGGATTTAGAGTATCTCCTAGTCGAGCCTCCTTGACTAGAGTTTTCTTTTGTGTGTTTATGATCCGATCTTAATGAATTTTATTAAATATGCTAATTACACTTAATTGCGTATATATTTCGAAGCGCAAGGACTAAATCGACTCGGCTGTTGAAGCTGATAAACAATATACATATGTACTATGGGCTCGCCCACGCCTTCTTCCACCAGTTACATACATTTTCACAAAAAATGAACTAACTTATGATCTGTTTGGTGACCGTTAGGCGGTTTTAAAAGCTTAATAAAAATTGTACATTCTTATAACTTAGAAATATACAGACAGAAGTGTTCGACCAGGACCGACTCTGAACACCGCATTTAAGCTTGTTAGTATACAGGTATGAACAACAAAAGTTGAGAAGGGAGTCTGTAGTGTATACCCTGCTACGTACTTGTTAACCTTTTAAATTTTGTACTTATTGAAAATTACAAAAGACAAAGCGAGTAGTCTTAACTTTTCATCATTTAATTAATATTATTATATGGTGAGCGTGGATGTAATGTAAACAGCCACAGCTATTTTACTTCTTCATTCATATTGCTTAACGGAATATCTGCACAGATAATTTCGTGGCAATTAAATTTAAAACTTCTTTCAGTCCAAAAGTTGTCTCATCCCACCATTGTCATCGACGTCAACGGCGACATCTGATGATTTATTATTATAAACGCCAAAAAGTTTTCGTTGACCAAATTATTAAAAAACAAAAATCTTCTCCCCACCTCCTAAGCAAAAACTACTTGCAACGCGTTGCACGCGCTTCTTAGGCTGGTCCAAAACTTCTGCCTTTGTCCAATTCTCCCTTTGCCCTTTTATCACTCTCCGCCTGTGATTTGTATGTTAAATTGTGTGAACTTCTCTCCCAGACAACTGCCTGGACGACACTTTATCATGTCTCAGTGCTGTCGCTGACCGCCTTTCACAAATTGAAATGTGTCCGCGGCAGGCGAGAGTAAATGAGGCAAGACGGAGCCGCAGTCACAGCAGGCCGAAGCACCCCCTAAACACCCCTCTAGAAGTCTGTTATGCAAATAGCCCACAAAAATATTTAAGGAAAGCCCAGTTTTGATTACTTTACCCGCCACCCTATCTGATAAGCAAGAAGGAGAAGAAAAGAAGAAAGGTACACAACATCTAAGTTTGACCTCATCAATTCTAAAGATAGTTACGAGTTTCGATCTGTATTTAAATAATTTTGCACTTGGTAAAGCTGTAGGGCATTTGTTAGCCTTTTTTATTGGTTATAGAAGTTTTTATTCAATTTGCTATTTGACATTGGAAGTTGTTAGTTGAACGCATTTGTCGAACATTAGGCTGTTTTATATCAGCCTTACCCTATATTATATCTATCAAAGACATATTTTCCGTTTGTGTGTTGAGTGAGAAGCGACGCGGCGTATGCGTAATATAAGTTGAAAGTTGAAAGCCGAGAGAAAATTTATGAGGTTCGAATATTAGTGGCGGGTAGAAGCAGAAGTTACCTAACAAAAAGTATATATAGTCTTGTCCAGACAACACAACGGAATGAATTCAGTTTTCTTCGCTCTTTTGTGTGCATAAAGGATTCGCTTTGAGTTTGCGAGTTGGTTCTGATATCCAATGCGCAGATTAATGCGAGCTAAATGCAGGTTAAATTTTTTGCACATTTTTGAGTTTATTTTATTTCTAGTACTTGCATGCCCCATTTAATTAAATTAACAGTTAAAAAACATTTTGTATATTTTTGTAAATTTCAAAATAAATCAGTGTGTGTCCATATAAGAAAATAATTGCTAGCACGACTTGGCTTAAGTGTAACTCTTTGTCAATCACAATCTACTAAAGCTTTCGCATACAAGTTCTTTTTTTTTTGCACTATCAATTTATTTTTAAGTCCGAATAGTGAAAATACTTAAAAATTTCGTGTGTCTGGCGATAGATGTATAAAAACATAAAGCAAATTAATGATGTTAAAAAGCGAGTGTACTTGAAAAGAGTTGATTAAAAATTGATAAAATCCAGCTCTCTACGCAATCTCAGGGTTAGCCGCAACTTGCAAAGCTCTTTGTCGTATTTGGCCTGACATCGATCCACATCCACGGCGTGGGGCAGAGGGAGCTTCAATCTATACAAGGTTGTGGCCAAGTCGAGTTCCTTTTCATGGAGCGTTAGGTTCATTTTATCGACAGCCATTTGCTCACCGGGTAGGGCAATATCTAGAACGAGATCTTCACAGCTCGCCGAGGCTCCTGTGCGTTGGTTCATCTGCATGCAAAAGGATTCAGCTTAATGGTAATGAAGAGGACGACATCGAAAAAGGTTCGAGCCAACCTGTAGGAAAACATCCTCAGTGCCAACGGCCTGACGATAGGTCATCGTGTATTCTGGGCACTTGCGCGATTCCAAAATGTCCGCGTCCTCCCTCTCCTGCGCTTCCTGCCATTCCTCAAGCGTGCTGGGTTGCGCTTTTGGTGGTTCCTCTAACGGCGTTGCCACCAAGTTAACCTTTCCCTTTCCTCGGGCTTTGGCAGCACCACCTGGTGCTTTGCCTCCGATGCTGCCGGGTGCTGAGTAAATGTGCCAATCCTCAGATGTTGTAATACACTCCAGCCTCTCATATACTCACTCAGCTTGTTTACAACCAGTGACTCCTCCTCATCCTCGCTGCTGCTGCTGCACTCGACTCCACCCCGTCTCCGACCCGGATATAATAAACTCTGTAGCTGTCGCAGCTGGTCGGGATTGTCAAAAAGTGCCATCGGTCACTTTTATTTACTTCACTATTTAAAAAAGTAACTTATTTTATTATTGCCGAGCAGCTTCCTCGTATTCACAGTTCAATGTGGGTCTTAAGAATAAATGCCTACTAAAAAGCCGACAAATTTGAAATCGATTTCAAAGCCTACTTCTTGTTTACGGCCCAAGCAGCAGCTGGAAGTTGTTTATTATGTTGTCCAGGAAACCGAGTTTTATACGGGACAAAGAGTGTTAAGGGTGTTCAGCTAGAAGGAAAATCAATTGTAATCCCCTATATATTTATGTAATTGTAAATTTTAGCTCCAATAGGTCCGCAGCTGAATAGGTGGGAAATTTAATCCCCTATGTGTATCATTAAGGTTAAACATTTTGTAGTAGACAAGATTTAATAAGCATTATTTTCAATGAGCGAGTTGCAACACCATAATTCATAAATGCGTTATAATAGTTATTGTCTGCGTCTTGCAAGTAAGAAAACTCCAGTTGTGTGTTCTCGACTAATAGATACCCTGAACCCCATGCACATATACATGTAAACAAACGCACGTCGCTAGAAATTAAAAAAGCACACATCTCGAAACTATAACCTTTTTGTTTATGATCCGGTCCTAATAAAATTTTTGGAACATGCTTATTAACTAAAATGCGAATATGTGACGAAAATCAACTTTATTTCTTAAAAATGAGTTTTCACCCAAAAATGGAGGAATGGCAGGGGTATCCAACATCGGAAGTATCCAAAATGTGTGTCTCCTCAAGATGAATAAATCTGAAGTCTCTTGCTCTTATTGATGGTCACGCCCCTTTCTTGCTGTCAGATACATTTTCCCAAAAATATTATAATCTGTTTATCCAAATGAAAAGCAAGTAATTAAATATTGATACATGTCCATCATATAGAGAGCTAGCCAAGCAACTGAGACTGTGACTGACAGACTGATTGACTGAATGAGTGACGGACTTACTGACTGACAAGGCTTACCAAAAATCGAATATGTTTATATGCCTGTTTCAGTGCATTTCTAGTCTAGAATGCTCATCCAGTGCACTTAATCTGATGTTCTTGGTTAACCTTTGCTCTATGCAGTCTTTTATGGTATATTTTTAAAATTCGGAGGCCTTCTAATAATAATAAATATATATAATTTATATATATATAATAATAAATATATATAATTTATATATATATAATAATAAATATATATTATTTATATATATACATATAATAAATATATATTATTTATATATATACATATAAATTATATATATTTATTATTATTTTTATGTTAAAGTCAATTAAATGTTTATTTCATTTGATTTTTCTCTCTGCCAATCATACTAAATGAATCAAAACTGAAAGGATCCTGGTTCAGGTTTCGAATATTTCACTTGTTGAGATTCTTTATACAGGGAATACCATTTGGAATCAGATTCAAACTATAAGAGAAATGCTCATGAAACAACATAGATATATCGATTAATCTTCTAATCTAATAAAATTGAGCTCTATGCAGATGAAACTACATTTAACTACACCTCTAACTCTTTTAGTACCTTACGTGGAATCGACTAATAAATATACATTATGATCCTGTTAAATAATAAATGTACATTATGGGGTCGACCACCTTACATTATTTACATTTCCGTAAAATAATAATACATTGCTTTCACATTTTTAATGGGTTAAGGGTATAAAAGAGTTTCTTATTTGTTTAATTATTTATAAAATTAAAGTAACATTACATTTACATAGGTAGAAATATAAGGTACATACTATACTGAAAAATAGTTGATTATAAATGAAAAATAATTTTAACAAAATTTATAAATTGCAGCTGCTTTGACCTTAGCTGTAACCTTAAGCCAAATGCATAATTCACTGTCAAGGATAATGGGAGCCCCAACTTTGGACACTCAGTCCCCCACTTAGGCATTTCAATTAAAAACTTGGTGGCATTCATAAACTTTTTGCGCAGCATTGCGAAGCTCAGGAAACACTCGAGAACTAGTCGAAAAATTAACTTTCAGAAGTGGAAAAATTATGACACTTGTCAAAAACAATTGTTTTGTAAATTGTAAATTGTGTAATTATTGTTGACCTTCATCGGGACCTGACTGCAGTCTCCCCAATTGCCCCATTAGGGGCAAGGGTCCAAAATAAAAGGCAGTTGTAAAACAACAAATTTGCATTTTTCACACGCTTGCTTGGGCCGAGCCCCAATTTGGGAACCAGGCTAAATGTAATCGACTGGCCAAAAGCAGAAACACAAAACGTGGCCGCGTGTTCAATGTAAACAACATGGCTTTCAATGAAAACACAGTCAAACTGGCTCAGATACAAAAGCTACATGGGGTCCGAATCCCCGGACTTCAGTTGACTGCGAAAGGATTCTCGCTAACCATTTTCGCTGCTGAGGATGTTTTTCACCTTGGATTCGATAGCATGTGTTTTATTTGTTCCATATGGCACAAAACAAAGTAAGATGGGTACAACTGACTATTGTATACTCGTTCATAGTGTTGGAAATTGTTACAAACTGTGCGGCGATCCTTAGAGAAGTTAATCAAAAGAGCCATTTATATCGCTTGACCATCTTCAAAAGCTAATATACTCTTTTCATATTGCGAATGGGTGGTCGAATTGTGGTCGATTACCAAATGTCTGATTCAGTTGCAAACCACTAGACAGACCAAAATACCTGTCAGAAGCGCTCTACTAGTTAGCTAACATACCATGTAACTAACTAAACTAACCCTGTTTTAGACAATCTTTAAATAAATAGAACCATGTTCTAGTTGGGTGGCCCCGAATGGCAGTTAACCTGCATCTCTTCATCAACTGATATTTTAAGGTTTTCTTGATCATTTTTATTATCCGTTTACAAAAAGCAGCTGCTCAGCATATTTGGTAAGAATATGGTAAAATATGGTATTCGATTATATGAGTTTTCCACAGCCCAAAACTCTAATAATTTTATAAAGTATTTTTCCATTTTATAGGTAAATGTAGCTTGTATGACTTAAACCAAATCAAACTCGATTCTTATCAATATTTACGAAACTTAATAATAATAATGATTTTGTTATACGTCCCATGTAGAAAAAAAAAATATACATAATTATGCTAATAAATAAGTGAATCGACTGCATTGACACCCTTTCATTGTATGAGAATAACCTGTAAATCGAGCTCTGTTTATAAGCGCATAACAATATATGTAATTATACATTAAAGAGCATTAAAAGCCGTATAATTTTGCACTTGTTGTCGCATTTCCTTAGTCAAAGGGCGTCGAACAAGGTAGCGATTCTTTCTTCTGTCGTAAACTTAATTAAACTTGATTGAACGACATTGAATTGATGTGTTTTCTAATTTATTTAAACGGAATGTAAAAGTTAAGCCGCTGTATGAAACATCACGTAACTGAGATTTAACCTTGTTTTGCGCCATCAACCATGACCCTCTCTGGGACTCCCTCGAAGTCCCAGCTGACGCCCATCCACATGAGACAATGGCCAATGCATGAATACATGTGTAGCTGTATTTCGGTCCGACATTTCAACATTTCAATGCACTGCATTTCGAGCGATGGAAACTTTCCTTTGTGTATGTGTGTGTGCGTGTAAGCGTGTAGTGTGTATGCTGTCATACAGAAGACCCAATCCCGAATGCCACGTACCGCCACATGGAAGCACGCAGTGAAAGTAGAAGTGAAAGTGGCGCCTCATCGCCCCTTAAAGCATCTGCTACACATTTCGGCTGTTTTTGCTTTTTTTTTGTTTTTTTTTTTTTTGCTTTTTGGTTGGGCTCCTGTGAATATGATTTGTGTGCTGAAAGCGTTCCAGCTGCCGCTATTCTTCCTCTTTTTTTTTTGTGTTCTGCGCAGAATATGTATAATATTTTAGAGGGACGGGGGCTACATAAAACGTAATTAAGAAAGCATTAAGTATCATGCATAAATCATTGAAAACTTGCACATTTACGCCGTTTCTGTTGCCGGATTTGGGTCTAGAGGAGCTCTTGTTATCACATATGGGTGTGCCGGAGTGAGGTTTGAATATATGTAAGAGCTAGAGAGCCGGACCTAAGGTAGAAGCTGAGCTGTTATAGGCGACCATTACTGATAATTGGATGTTGCCAAAGCATAAAAAAAAAATGTTCCAGTCTGGCAGCCAAGTTCCCATCATAGATCTGGGTCTGTTGATTGCAATTTTGGGCGACACCGAGTCGCAAAACTTTTGGCAAAAAGGAGAACTACTTCCGGCAACAGAGAGTTGTGTCTCTAGCTCTTCTGTGCTCGGTTTCTGTGAACGTGTATGTGGATTTTATAAATTAATTCTGAAAGTTAAATAATTCCCATAACAATCGTAGCAGAAAATAAATTATGCTGTAAATAAAACTTACAAAAAACAAACCTAAATACACAAGGACGAGAGCTGCATCTTTGATATCCTGTACAAATTGTAATTAAATTCCAGTTATTATTAAGTACGAAACATGTAAAACTCTATAACGTGGAAGCGGGTCGGTTTGTTTATAATTATGGATCTGTTGGATCGGAAAGTTGTTATTTGGTACAAAATTATAACAACTTTTTTACACACCATCCATGAGTACAGGGTATAAAAATCATGCAGGATAAATGTCGTTGCCTTACATTTGAGTTTGTGCAGTCAAGCGGTGAAAACCAGCGAACAGAACAAACAAAAAGAAACAGGAAAATTAAAATAAAAAAATATATAAAAATAATATAAACAAAACTAAGCAGGCAAGTTAGGTGTATCAAGCATAAGAGACATATCCAAAAAAATAAATGTACAAAATACCACAGGACTAACAAAATAGCGCACATTTTAAAGTCCATTCGAGCTTAAAGTATCTTTAAAAAGAAAACAAAATGGTGTACCAGCAGGGGCTCGGCCGAGATTTAAGACGGAAAGGTTTTCCGACCACAAAACAACCATGCCCATGGCCATTGCCACAACAGCCATAAAAACCGAGTCAAAGCTCTTCAAAGTAGCTCAAGAGCCGAGCGAGAGAGTGACAAAATTCTCTCTCTCTCAGACTCAAACGTCAATGAGAGTTATTGTCGGCTTTTGTTGGCCTTAGAGCGTTCTTTGAGACTCAATGGGCCATTGCAAAGCCACGTGCTGAAGCTTTTTAGTTGCATTACGATTGTTTGTAAACAAGAATAAAGCTTTTCGACAGCTGATTGAAATGGGTGCCACCGTGGGTTATATTATGCGAAAAATAGGTGAATAAAGATTTTCAATAAGTAATAATTATTATGTTTATTCTGTTGCATTAATATTTTGATCAATTCTTTATCACAAAGATTAGTGAATAACGATTATCTGGCTTGCATAATAATAAAAGAAAAAAATAATTATATATATATTATAATGAAAACAACATAATAAAGAACTAATAAAGTTTGTAGTATTACTTATAGTAGTGCTCGGTAGTATAAATATATATATATATATGTTAAAGTCACAGTATTATTGATGTAGGGCATCTTACGGTTTGTTGATATCAACAAGTATTTATGACAACATTGAAATTAGGAACTCTTATTATTGATTTTAAATTAAACTAAGAAAATATCAAAATTGAGTGGCATTGTACCATAATATGGAATGTTATGATTATAATAATTTAACACAATTATAACTATGGTCATAATTGAAGATTAAGTTATACTTGCTAAACAACTCATAAATTGTATATCTCATAAAATGTGAATCATTTGACTAAAATGAAAGTGAAACTGGTCCAATTGAATTAGAGCGTAAAATTCAATTATAACCTATGAAATATTTAAAAAGTGAATGAAATTAATTGACAATTATCTAATACAAGCAATGGACAAATATTAATGAAATTATCAGAGCCAACGAACGAATGTAAATTAAAGCAAATACGAGCACAGAGACTCCAATTAAGTCGAAACTCGTGCATTTGAGGCCAATTCGAGTCATAAAACACAAATCGCGGACGAGTTCCGACGAGGCACGCACGTAACGGCGGCGATTGCCGAACTGATTGGAATACTTAAATAGAGCTATAGCTATCTGTGAAATGGAAAGCTGCTTCCCGCATCAAGGGTCTAAAAGAGAGTTTGACCACTAACCTTTCTTCTTCTCGCCCTCGGTGCCGTTCGCTTCTTTCTGCGCCACTGTCGCCGCTCCGTTTCATTGGCAAACAAATCGTCAACGGTGCTCCCGCTCCCGCTCCCGCTGCCGCTGCTCTGCAGACTCTCCTCGTCGGAGCTGGCACTTGAGGCCAAGTCATTCTGTCTTTTGGCCGCTTCTGCGTCGCGCTGCCGCAGCGGTCGATAGTCGCCGGCGTCGCTGCTGCCGCCGCTGCTTAAGAAACGCTCGCGAAATGATTTATAGAGGCCGGCGCCAAGTCCATGTATGGCAGCTGTTGCTGCACTGCGTCCGCCGTAACTCCGCCTGCCGTGCCTCGTCGCCCTCTTTCCTGCTCCCTCCAACGCGCCCGCCGCCACGCTCGTTGACTGCGCAGCCGTCACATCGAGAAATGCACTCATGTTCGCAGTGAATAATGATAATGCTCTTGATTCCCGGTTATGCAATGGGTGCTGCCGTGCCTGGATTGCTGTTTACTGTTCTCATGTTGCCGCCACCTGGGCTGGGGGTAGGCTGAAGTTTGTGCCGCTAGAGATCCGCTTGATGCACTCCTGAGTTTTCCGACTAGCCAAGTTACCAATTATGACTATTTTGTATTTGTATTTGTATTTGTATCTACCAAGAGAAGTGGGCGAAAATTTGCATGTGCTGCATTAATTAGGAAATCTGATAGCCTCGCCTACGGTTTTCCATGTTTCTGACATGGATTGTTGACTCTATAGCGAATACATATGAGTACTATATGCTGTGTGGGCAAGAAAATGGGCCCAGAACATGCAATGGAAAGTCGGTGGAAGTGAGCCATGTCTCTGTTTACAATTGGCTAGGTCAGTGATAGGCTTTAAAACCGTATAACATTAAGCTGAAGGGATCTCAAATTCAATCTTACAGTGCACTATATTTTATAACTCACAGACTTAAACTATTTCTCTGCACTTAATCAAGTTAAGTGAGATCCATTGAGATATCTTTTAAGACAAAATTTCTATATTAGATTAATATTTACGGTTAGCTTACGATATTTAGTTCATTAATATTTCTCGGGGAATTCGATCATACAGAAGAAAAAACTATTGAAGATTTTGAATAAATTAAATTTAACGTTTAATTATTATTTCATTATTAGTAGCAGGGATTTTTATGTTATGTTTGACAACTCAAAAATTGTAGATATGGGGAAAAGTGTAACATCGAATATCGATTAGTATTACAGTAATTTTATTTCATGTTGCCGCGGCCAGTCCTCGATCACCCCTCCCCTGCCCTTCATCAATAAGTCGCGAAATCTTAAGTATTGCGGTTTGACTTTTGTTAATTCATGACTTAGAAAAAAAAAATATCAAACGGCAGCAGCGCAAATGAACATGAAAATGCGAATTTCACTATTTCTGTTTATTTTCTTTTGCCAGTGAAAAGCGGCGGAAAACATAAAAGGTACAAATGAGCGCCATGAGGAGTAAATTGCGAGTACCGATGGTGCGGCCCCTATATGATGACAATGTCTAACGAGTTCGTCAGGGAATTTCATTGTTATGACAGAAGTGCTTAAGTCCGACTACTGGTCGGCAAATATCTACCCATATTCAACTGTAGTCAACTGAGTAATTTTTGAGTACATATCTATTACTGAAAAATAATTAAATCCTCATAATAGTGTTCAGATCTAATTCTTTAAATATGAGTTATTGCTTATATATGAGTGGGCATAGCTGAAAACTATTAGCCTATTTTATGAGTGGCAGGCCAGCCTGGGATACGAAGCCGGGTCAACGTCGTTCAGTTGCCAATCTGACTAAAGAGAGCCATTTGGACAACTCGTCTTGCGAAAAGTGCGTTATTATTTATCCATATGGCAAGTACAGCTATATAGAGGTATCTCCGCATAATTGTGACTTATATCAATACATAAATAATGCTGAAATGGACTTCATACAAATACATTTTGGTTCAGACTTTAGCTATAATGCTGTACAGCGTGATAAGTTGCCGCATTATAACTTGCAAGTCACGCCAGGAAAATCCTGTGTTAACTCAATGTATGTCAACAGCAAAATGGAAAAATATCGTAAGCGCTTCCCATGCATCAAGTTCTACCCATTACCTAGCTTAGGAAACGTTTATTAAACAGGTTATCAAAATAATGTGTTGCCAAACATTTAAATTAATTTAAATTCTCGCTGTGTATTGACGTTGTGAGCACAATAAACAAACTTTAAACTGCTGCCGACAGGCCCAAACCCAGTCCCAGGCCCAGGCCCAGGAAAAGCACCGCCAACAGTGCTCACACACACACAGACGCACGCACACGCACCCATGGACAGACAGAGCGGGAGACTCTCACCCAGAAGAGGGACACGCACACCATGGCAAACTGTCACATTAGCATATTGAGAACGCAACGGTCCAACAAAAATGCGACTTGCTGGTTGTTGTTCGCCAGTCAAGCGACGATGACGTTGACGTTGACGTTTACGTTTACGTCGACGCTGACTTCGTTGTCGATGTGGATGTTGATGTCGATGTCGATGTCGAAGCCGACGCCGATGCCGGCGTCGCAGTCGCCGTCGCAGTCGCATGCGCAACTTTGCCTTGGACAGCAGATCGTCGACTGTTTGCTGGTAACAGTCGCTTTGCAGACTTTCGCGCGTGCGGTCGACAAAGAAAGGGAGTAGCGGAGGCAGCGAAGAGAGTGGAAAGAAGGAAACGAAATTCTGTGCGTTTGGGCGCGACTTGTTGACAGTTTGAATTATGTGCTGAACGAGTGTGAAATGTGAGAAATAGTTCATACAATACGAATTGGATGCATGTGATTAACATAATTAATAAGTGAAGTGAATGGGAAAAACCTGATGCTCACACAAATATAAATAAACAAAGCCAAACATAAGAATCGCTCACGAAATATCGAGAAAATATATTCTAACGGTAACTAGAATCGACGACGCAACGTTTAGCTGGCTCATTAAGCCATCATTGCACGCGAGCAACAACAGCAACAACAACAGAAACAGCAACAGCAACAGCAATAACAACAACAAGTTTGTTAACCAGTTAAAGTCGAAGATGCGGCTGCTCCACTTACATCACTGGCCATTAGCATTGGCCATCACTTCCTGCATTGTCGCCGGCGCAACAAGCCTGACAACAACACCAAGCTTGGCAACACCAACGACAACAGCAGCAACAACAACTACTTGGACAACATCAGCATCCTCCATACCGGGCAAATATCTGGCATATGGCAGTCAGCACCAGCCGAAGAAGCTGCGCGCTGGACTTGGAGCTGGTGGCAACTCCAGCGGCGTGGATGCCACTGGTAGCAAGGCGGTAAACCAGTTCCGGCAAAATCCGATCAAGAATTGGTTTGGCGTCTTTAATCGTAATAATTCGCCGCCGGCTCAAGACCAAACAGCGACATGTTCCTGCAGGTGGGTACAAGAAGCACAAGAATCACAAGAAGCACAAGAAGCAAAAGATGGCTAACATCCAGTTGGCCGAGTTAGTTGCCCAACCGCACAATAACCACATTTTATTGGGTGTCATTGTCACGGCATACAAATCGCACTTACAGTTAAAGATACAGATACATTTCCCCACACACACACACACACACACATAGGTGCAGGTGTTGCACGCGATCAATTTTCCCCACGCAAAGATCTTTTCGAGCCCAAAGAAATGTCATTTCTTATTAATATTTATGAGTCCGCTCCACTTGCCACGTTGTTGCACATTGTGCGAATATCTGCAATAACTGCCACATTATGTGCAAAATTTATAGGTGAGAGCAAAGCAAATTATACGCAATTCGGGCCCAATTTGGGGCTTGCTCTCATTTGCATTTATTTATTTCGGATGCAAGGAATGCAAGTACTGTTGTATTTAAGGTAAGGCTGCACACGACAGTCATAAACCGAATCGATTCACACCTGGAATTCCAATTTCCAATGTGTGTAAAATCAATCAAATCAAAACTTGACAACTTGGTTTTAAATACAAAACGTTTATAAATAACTAGTAAATGGAAATTTCGGCCTGTTATTAAATTGAACATATTATTATAAATAAAAATAAAGTGAATATTTTAACCCTAACATCTGCAAAGAACTAAAACTGTAGATCCAACCAACTACAATTTCTTAACAGTTCTATTTGAATATATGATTGTCTCTAAGCAGACACTTATGTGGCGTTACCATCCAGCAAATAGAAAGAGTTACTAGGTAATACTTTTATGAATGTACCTGCATTGTCTGTCTGGAACTTTAATGGCTTTTGAGAAAAAATAAACTAACCTATCAATTTCACGCATCACACTTAAGATTTAGGCAGAACCCTTCGCATTTCTGGTCCCAGTCATACTCAGAGGCATACCTGAGACAGAGTTCACCTTTGTGGCTCACCAGCTCGGCTGTTGGTTTTGGAGATGTGGATTTGAAAAGCATTCCACAAAAGCCTGCCACAAATTGCATTGCCCGTGGGGAGTTGGCCGGGGTTTCAGCATTGTCAAGTACCCCCGGGTATTGATGGAGTGGCAACTGTTTGTATGTGCCCAGATACTTCAGGGAGTTAGCAGGAATGTTTTTGTCGGCGTTCCTGGTTAGGCATTTTAATGATCGCCCGAGCTTGGATTGGTTTGCATTCATAAATGTCCACTAGCTTCTCCAATTAGGTTAGGTCAGTGTTAATGTCCCCCACACATTTCTTAAGTACCTTGTATCTTGTATCTTGTATCTATAGAGTGTGTCAGATTTTCACTTTTATTTTGAAGCAGATGGAAATGGAGCCATAAAATGTAAAATGTAGCCTATTAAAACTATAAAATAAGTTTGCTTCGTAGATTTTCCAAAAAGTTCACCTCTCTTATTTAAAAGAGCAAATTAAAACGAAAGAAATCCAAGTCTTGGCCAGGTTGAAAAAGTCTTCTTTAGAAGCTTTTAAGCCTAAAACCCGTTTAATTTCTTGCTTTTGTATTTTTTACATTGATTTTTACTTTTTTTTTGCATTTCAAATTAAATGGAACCGATTTGCATAAGTTTTGATAACAGCTTTTAGTTTTAAATATCTGTATCTCTGACTCTGTCTGTATCTCAAGTCTGCCGCATACATATGTGATGCCATTTGTATGTATGCGTGTCTCCATAAGATGTCGTTAAGCCGTGCTCAATGCGTCATATTTTTACTGTCATTTAACAGGGGGAACGCCGCATTCTCCGAATTGGGTCGCACATTTAGCAGTCTTTGTTTTTGCCAGTTGCTCGGTTCGGGACGCCTTCGCATTTGCCTTTGCCTTTGCCTTTGCCTTTGAATTTGCCTTCGAGTTTGCCTTGGCCACCATTTTTGGGGCAATGACTCGGTTAAGCCATGCCAAAAAAAGATATCAAGCCAAAGCCTCTGCGGCTTGTTCTGATTGCTGTTCTTGTTGTCGCTGTTGATGTTGTTGTTGTTGCTGTTGTTGTCGTTGTTGTCGTTGTTGTTGTTGTAAACCGTCGATTGATTTGTGGCCAAACAAAATTATTTAGTATATAAGACTTTAGACTTTAGAGAGCTGGTTGGTTTCCCCTGGCAAGCCGGCTCGCTATCCCGTTCTCTCGCTCTCTTTCTTTTCTCTGTCTCTCTTCTGAGAGATTTGCAAATGCAGTTCATTTTTGGCAATTATAAACCCGTTTTTTGTAACGATGTCATTTTAAATATGTTGGAAAATGGTCATAAAAGACTTTTACACTTTCTTTGTGACATTATTAATAAAGATTTTTAATCTTTTAGGTTGTTGACCTCAAAGCTTATCACCACATATAATCACTCAAAGTAAATTTACATAAAAAGGCTTATTAAAAAAATTAATATTTAGTGTTAAATGTGGCATAACAATAAAGAACTGATCTAAGTGCTATTAATATTATATATCATAAACAAGCAATAACATAATTTCATATTTTTTAAATATTTTAATATTATAATAAATAATTTAATTATATTTCGTCATTACTTGGCTTACTGAGGCGATCAAATCTTAGACTTGAATTTATCATTTAGCTTCAATTTTGGATAATTTTGCAATTATATATTTATTCAACTCAAGTACCCTAATATATAAGATCTGAAGAAGAGAGAAGTTGTAATATATACAACAAATATATATACAAATATTCCGTATAATTTATTTCCGTCTTACAATAATTATAAAATTCCAAAATTATATTCTGACGGATAACGGATATTCTTGGATAAAGAGTTTTGCTCATTTAACCTTTGACCTCTAAATATCACACTTATATTACACGTATGTAGTAAATTATTATTGAGCAGGTCTTAAATGCCCTTTTCTGCAGACAGTTTAATTTGAATATAACTATTCTCGATTAAATTTTAAAATAAAAAAAGATTCTAGGGACTTAGTTTTTAACCAATCTGCCACTTACAACTGATTTGTTGCCGATTTGTCTAACAGAGTCGGTGAAAACTATATGAAACATAATTTTATTTGAAAAAAAAGATTTTGGTTAAAAAAAAAAAACATAAAATTCTTTTACATATTACTTATTTGCATTTTCAAGTAAATTGATGCTTAAACTCTAGAAAATGGAATTTTATCTATATTTCGTACACTTGTGATCTTTCGAGCTGACCCACAGATAGTAGAATTCTTCTTTAAACTATATATGGTAGAATACATTCGCCTCACAGAATCTATTACGAATATTTTGAATAACCCACAAAAACCTATTTATTTCATATATTTTTCAAGCTGACTGTCTTATATTAGAGAATCTCATAAAAAAGTGTATACTATAATCTGTTAAGAATATTTTAGATATATCACGTAAATGAAAATATGCCAGGGTGACGGATGATTTAAATGCAATACCTCAGTTAAAAGCTTTTTTTTTACTAAACTTTAAACAGAGTATTGATTAGTCTGTTCAATTTAAAAGAAAGCTGTTATTCTGTAATTCTGTACGTTAACATCGAACAGAGCATTGAGCAGTCAATTTAAGATTTAAAAAATCTGTTATTATATACCTTAACATCGAACAGATGATATTGATCAGTTAGCTTAACTTAAAAATAAAATATTATTCTATAATTTAACTTGAAGCAGAGTATTGCTCAGTCAGCCCAACTTGAACTGTTATGACAGAACGTTAACATTTAACAGAGTATTGAGAAGTCAGTTAACTTCAACTGGGATTGATGAAGTGGATGACAATCAAATAATATCGAAGCCCGCTCCCTTTTCCGACTTTTGCAGATGTGGGGAACGCAACGATGAGTCGCGGATCGTTGGAGGCACTACAGCTGGCGTCAGCGAGTATCCCTGGATGGCCAGACTGAGCTACTTCAATCGGTTCTACTGCGGTGGCACGTTGATCAACGATCGGTACGTGCTGACGGCGGCGCACTGCGTCAAGGGCTTCATGTGGTTCATGATCAAGGTGACCTTTGGCGAGCATGACCGATGCAATGACAAGGAGCGACCGGAAACCAGATTTGTGCTGCGCGCCTTCAGCCAGAAGTTCAGCTTCTCCAACTTTGACAATGACATCGCGCTGCTGCGTCTCAACGATCGTGTGCCGATCACCAGCTTCATCCGACCCATCTGCTTGCCCCGCGTGGAGCAGCGCAATGACTTGTTTGTGGGCACACGTGCCATTGCCACCGGCTGGGGCACGCTTAAGGAGGATGGAAAGCCCTCCTGCCTGCTGCAGGAGGTGGAGGTGCCGGTGCTCGACAACGACGAGTGCGTGGCTCAGACTAACTACACCCAAAAAATGATCACGAAGAATATGATGTGCTCCGGCTACCCGGGAGTCGGAGGACGCGACAGCTGTCAAGGCGACTCGGGCGGGCCTCTGGTCCGCCTGCGACCCGACGACAAGCGCTTCGAGCAGATCGGCATCGTCTCCTGGGGCAATGGATGCGCGCGACCCAATTATCCAGGCGTCTATACCAGAGTGACAAAATATCTTGACTGGATTGTGGAGAACTCCCGGGACGGTTGTTTCTGCGACGAAGATTACTAAGCAGGCGAATCGTATTTCAGCTTAGTTTTAGTTCTATAATTAGTCTTTTTGCTATACATATTTTGTACTTTTATACAAAACAAAAATACAAAACATCTGAATAAAATACAATTGAAGTAGGTTATCTAACGATTTTTTGTACAAAACCAAACAAACCAAATTTTAATAAGTTTAAACTTCTACATATCGAATTTAATTCCTTTTCTTTCATTGCACTGGGAAAATATCAATCATATTTCATATACGGAAAGTGTAGGGTAGTATAGTCTATCTTATATCTGTGCATTTATTTACTTTTAATTCTATATATTTTTTTCTTTGCGAAGCATTGATTCAATTTAATGTAATAAAAAATATTTTGATGTGCTTTCTGTTACATGTATGAATATAATAAAAAACCACGATTATAGAGTGAAGACTATAGAATGATATAATAATTATATGAAAGATAGATTATTTAGTTTGCCTCCCAGTTTATAAATGGACAAGGAATATTGCAAGGGAACAATTCACGAAATTTGACATTTTTTGCACTTATCTTGATTTTTATTTATTAATATACCATAAAAAATTCCTTAGTTTAACACTAAACACCTCTTTGGCTTACACTTGAATATTTGGTGCAAGGTACTGGGTATTTCGTAGTCATGCACTTCTCATATTCAATCAATCATAAACTTTTGCAGTTAGTGAAGCAGTGCACTGCTTAATACGATAAAATACTGCTTGCAAACATAACAAGTGAACTGCTTACTTTCTTATATGCCAAATTAATTGTTAATTTTATATTTGAATGTTAAAGGAAGATGTTTGGTTAATAAGCAATTGGTTTTGTTTCCAAACTGAAGTAATTATAGAATTTTATAATTTTAGTATCATTAGAAAATGGAGTCTAAACTGTTATATATGTATTGGTAAAAAGAAAAAATTTATAAATCCGAAATCGTGAACAGATTCTCTGCATGTTCAAAAATCACTAGATTCTATCATTTATGGACAACACTTATTGCAATTGGTTTGTAAAAGCAATAAATTGGTATGTAATGAAAGTAAAAGGAAATAAATTTTGGTTTCAATTTATGGACTCCAACTGCGTTGTAAAGTACAATTTTATTACTTTGGAAAACAGATTGACTACATAAAAAAAATGTTTGTACTTGTCTCACAATGAACAACTTTATTTCCTTGAAAAATATGATATATTATTTATACATATTCTACATATTTATATATGCTCGCCGTACGGTAAATGTCAAATCTTTTCTGTTGCAAAGACACGCACATGAACACAAGAGCTAAGTTAATGAATACAGAAATTCACATTTGACTTTTTCGACGACGATTCGGTAAATGCAGCCAAAAACAAAAACAAAAACAAAAACTCAAGCAAATTGCTTGAGGAACTCCAAAACAAGCTGTGGGAAAACTGGTTTCACCTCGAAACAGCTGTGAATATACGAATATACGAATATACGAATATACGAGACTAACTGGAGAGCCATCTAACGCTTGTACTAACTATGAAGAGCAGCAGCAAAAGACTCGGAAGAGTCAAAACTTAACGTGGCCAAAACGCAACAGTAATAGACCCAATCCAAACTCATGCCCAAAGTAAACTTATTTCGTTTGTTTGCTTCCACATTTTCTTTAATTATTGAACGGCACTTAGTGTGAATCACAGTTTGGGACTGAAACATCAAGAATAGAGCGACACACAGATAATGCCACTGATAAGAACTATATTTAACCTACTCTCTGCATCGCCGCACTTTATGGCAATCGAAGGTAATTGACTTTGGCTTTCACTAATTACTAATTGCAGTTGAGAGATTTATCATAAGTCACTATTTGCGCGAATTTCGCACTTTGCGTCATTCAACTCACTTGCGTAATTATTTAGTCTGCTACGCTGAAGAGTCGCGCATCCGTCAGATACTTTTGTATCTTTTTGACTCTACTGATGCCCGTCTTCCAGGTCTCTTGGCCTTTGCAGCAGCTTGCGGCAATGTTTTTGTTGCAATATTGCGTTCAGCTTCGACGAACTGATTTTCTCGCTTTCCTTAGCTTTTCGTCGCTTTTCGCTTGCAGCAGCTGTTGTTTACCGTTTGCCGCTCGCGCACTCACTGAAAAAAAAGCCGCCAGGCGATCGCTCCCAGAGATTCGTTTCGTCAGAGAATTGTCTTGGGTGCTGCTCAGCTGTTTTGCTGCTTCTTGTTGTTGCTGTTGCTGTTGTTGTCGCTTTTCGCTTGCGAAATGGTTTTAACTCCAGAGAGCGAGAGCTCGAAGTAGGCGTTAGTTGTGAGTTTTGGGGCACTCAATTCGAATATTGTACACCGGCCGACATAAATTTATTTTACGTATAACATAGAGCATAAGCAGATAAACAAAAAATTTATTCTTGAGCAAATACTTTTAACGAATTTATTGACACAATGTCTGCGGCAGATAATGAGAATGTGGCCGATACTGAGGAGAGGCAGAAAACGGAAGTGAATGCTGAATCGGAGCAGGCCTCTACTTCCATGCTGGAAACGGATATTTTCGGTGAGATTGACAAACGCTTGGGCTTGTTGCTGGACCGGGCCAATCAGCTGGAAACCACGCTTAACCAACTTAACGGTAAATGTATCAATAATGACCAGGATTTGGATATTGGCGATGATGAAAGCTTTGAAGATGACATTGATATCACGGAAACAGACAATTTAGATCCAAATTCTTCAGATAATGTCGACATGGATGCCTTGGCTGAGAACCTTGACAAAATATATCTGGACATACAAGAAGATTAGTTATAGAACTGAACAAAAATACAAAGTCCGTTGCAACAAATCAGACACGGTTTTATTTATTATTTTCAAATTACACACTTTAATCAGCTAACCTTTTTATCAAGCGGCTAGAATACTAAAAAACAAAAATTCCATCACTGTGAGCTAATAATTATATATCTAAGACTAATAAAGACTTTGCTTAGCACCTGCAGCGCCATCTACGAAGAAGTTTTCGTACTTGTGTGAACTGCTCGAACACTGCTTTCGAGTCGTTGGCTTGCTTCCTTGTCTTGTGAAACTGCATTATCGACTTCGAAACTTTATCATTTAGCATCTTTCAATGTAATCGTAATGAAATGTTAAACTATAGCTTATCATTTAGTGTAAGTGTAATGTTAATGTAAAGTTGATCATTTAGATTATTTAAGTGTAATGTTAATCTGATGTAAATGTAAAGTTAAGAGTAAAAATCAAACATTACTAAGGCAACATATTGTTCTTATAGAACTTCCACATTTTAATCTAAGTCTATGTTTACATATCTATGCATAGCACAATGGGCCAGCGGATCCAGATTTTCATCATTGATTAATTGATTTGATTGAAGCTTTTGTGTAACATATGTACTTTAATTTTGTTTGAATTGTACCAAAAATAACAAGTAATAAGACTCGAGTTTGCTCGATTAAGAGATACGCTGAATCACGAACTTATGCCGCTAGCAACTAAAATTGTACTATAGAGCGAGCAACGCGAGGCTACAATATTTTTGTTTATGATTCAATCTTGATTAAAACTTTTGAATATGTATATTACACTTTACTATGTATATAAATTGGAGCTATCTTTAAAAATTTTAGGGAAAAGGAGGTATTAAAAATCTAAAAATGTGTGTCTCCCTTAGCTTAATATATATATAAACATACACTAAGTTTGATACCTCTAGTTCTTAAGATGAACATGATGTGCACAAGAAAGTAAAAATCGATAATCGAAAAGAAACTCGTACATATATACTTTATGTAAAAACCATCATACCCTGCTTACCCGATTTTGATGGGATTATTGTATAAAAAAGTATTCTTTTGAAGTACACATAACAGTTCGAATTAGAAAATATAATTTATTTATACACATGTACTATAGTTAATGTATTGTGGTATCTTATGATATAGCATATATTATGTAATTATAGCATATAATAGTTTTCATTGGTTGGCCTTATATAGATTTATATGTATTCTCACCAAACCACAATATTTGTTTGGCTGGGCAACTTTGTTTCACATATATAGTTACATGTGCGACTGCAATGAATGTCATTCATAACGAATTTTTTCCTATGTACAAGTTGTACGCAATGTTCGCTGCCTCCCTGATTATTCGGTTCGTATCGGCGCCATTTAAAGAAGCTTCCTGGAGGGCCAGTGGTAGGTGATGTAAATTTAAAATTTTCAGCCAGATCATTCAAGCCCAGCCAATAGCAATTCATCTTATTTAGATTGCTTATCACATTGTTAAATTCCTGAGCATCCCGAAAATTGACCAAATTGCTGCCCAATTGCCGACACTTGTGCAAGGCCTCGAACCAGTTGACTGGTTTTTTGTTATCAATATAAAAATATTTCATATTTATATTTTTAAAAGGTTCTGTATAAGCACAAAAGTCATTTGCAATTTCAGGAAATTGGCTTATCTTCGTAAAATTCCCTTAAAAAAATAAATCAAATGTATCAAACAGTTCATAAGTCCTTATGAAATATGTTTTACCCAATGCTTGGGGGATCGACGATGACAGAGTCCTGCCTCGAAGGGAACAAAACATAAAGAACACGACGAAAAACAATTTATAGTCCATATTGAAACAAATCACAATTTAAACTAACTTACTCTTCAGAAATCAGACCTCATTTTTAGACTGAGCACAGGGTTGCCAACTTTCTTTTGTGCCACCTTTCGATGTTCAAATTTGTAGCTAATAATTAATTTGGTATCATATTATTATTATTATTAGTATTTTATTATTAGCAATAGCAATGTTTTTAGTCAATAAAAAAACGATATGGTAGAATAAGATTCTAGACAAATTACTTAAAATGCTTCTTCAATTTAAGTTAAATTTTAATTTTTTTCGAAAAGTATGACAACTCTATAAGAAATAAGACTAACGGCAACTTATGAAAACGTATTGCAAAGTTTTACTCATTTGATACTGACTCATATTGTTATATATTTATTGCATGTGATATTATTTTCTATTATAACAAAATTTAATTTATTTTAATGCTTTTTAGTTTTAGAAATTAAATGATGATGAAGCAATATATCTTTTGTGCTTCCAAGTATATAATTTATTTGATATCGATTTTAAACGAGGCTTTTGAAGTGTCTATAGCTTACTAACTTACTAACTTACTAACACTTCACTATTATTGGATTGACCTTATACATTGATATATATAAAATATATATTTATACTCATTAGTTTCTCACTTAGATTCAATAAGTATAAATAAATACGAGAGCTCCGCTCGAAATATTGCCTGTAAGAAATCGAAATGGTAGTCGCGCGTGCCCGACTAGGAGATACTTTGGGCCTGTTAGCTAATACGCCAATATCATCTTCTCTAGTTAATAAAAGGATAGGATTGGAAGGGTATCTAAGAGTTGGCTGGTTTAGAAAGGATTATTGGCAGGCCTAACAAGTATGCATGCACACCTGCGGTTCTATATGTCATTGTTACAATTGTATGAGTAATACTTAATTCTCACACACTTTCGCTTTCACAAAATATTTTATATTATATTATTTTCTAATTTTAATAATATTTTGAATATTTTAAATTTAAAGAACTGTTTAATTTAACTAATTTAACGATATATTTTAATAAAAATTTGAAAATTTAAAAACTTTTATTTTAATTTATTATTACTTAATACATAAAGAAGCGATGTCATAAAAAAAAAATTGACTAGCAGATACCCTCAAATCTGGTTATTCTTTTGTTCTAAGCGTACCAATAAAATTTTAATATCAGCCGAAGTATGGTATGAAAATAATAATAATCCATACTCTTAACTTTCCATACATTTATTAATAGAATATTTACTGTAGAAATATTAATTATTATTATTTGTTTTATATATTTATTTATTTTTATTTGCCGAAAATCTTACCTTTGATTAAAAACAATTACTCACAGGTCAATTGTGACGTCATGGCACGGTGCAAGCAGTGCATATATGCAGCCTGCTTAATTGACAGTTGGCAAGCAGTGCAGTCAGCTGATTTCTTCAGTAGGCTCTCGTTTTGTTTACAAGTTTTATTTATTTTATAATTGTTCCGTTGCATTGCATTTAAATTGCCAATAGCTTAAATGTTTGACAAGCTCAATAACGACTGTTGGCTCACGATTCTCAAATATGTGAATTTAAACGATCAGCTGTCCCTATCGCTCCTCTCCAAGAGCCTGCAATGCATCGTCCACTACCATTGGCAACACCTTAAAAACGCGGACTTGGATGCGGACGTGCTGGACCGTTTAGAGCGGCATCCGAGTGAAATGGAGCAGTTCCTGCAGCTCGCTAGTGGTACGTTGAAAACTCTGAAGCTGAAAAGAACAAATGTTGGCCGTCTTGAGTCGTGGAAATCTTATAGATTTCCCAGATTAGTTAACCTGGACTGCGACCTGGGTTTCGATAATGAAGAAGGGGCTGAAAAGGAAATCTTGCTGCTGACTGAACTCTTTCCAAACTTGACACATCTTTCGCTCCTGGGCAACACCAGCGGACGACATCTCTGGATTTGGGACCAGCTGCAGGAGCTGGAATTTGTGTGTTGCGAATCGTTGGATTCGTCCACATTTGAACAGATCTTCAGCTCTTTGCCATTGCGCAAGCTGACACTACTCTACTATGGCTACAACACAAACCTGGGCGAGGAGGTGCTGCCCATCTCCAAGTGTGCCACACTCGAAGAGCTGGTCCTAGACGACCATCATTTGACGGGCGACTTCCTGCCCAACCTGCTGCAGTTGCCTCGGTTCCGTCGTCTGGCCTTCTACACCCGCGACTACTATGAGTATCTGCTGCAAACAGTGGGCAAACAGGCACCGCTTCGGGTGGAATCGCTGCTCTTCAACGATGCCTTCTGGAGCAGCTCTCGGGTGAGCTCGGTTATTATGAGTATGACGAACCTGCGCCGTCTCGTGCTGCACGACGATGACATTGAGACAAAGCAGCTACACAACATTTGTGCCCAATTGCCGCAGCTGGAGGAGTTGCATTTGACAAACATGCGCGCATTGCCAACCGCAACTCAGCTTTGGAACATGGTTGAGGCAAGCGACACCTTGACGGTGCTCAACCTATCGGGCAGCCAGTTGGGTGAACAGTTCTTGGAATTGAGCGCTATGAGCTTGGATAGAGTGCTGAAGAAACGAACCGCATCCTCGCCTGTTACTCTCCACCTTCACAACACCATCCTGGATCGTGATCGGAACGAGGTGAATGAATCGAGTTTAATTCACAAAATAAATTGCTTATAATGATTGGAATCGATTTTATTTTAGGTACTGAAGCAACTAAAGCATCCGAGTTTGAAAATCTCTTTTGAATTAGTCGATTTGAATATCTGGAGCTCCCGATTTGTGGAGATTGAATTGAACACTTCCAGGGATTAAGTGTGTCAGATGTGTAAATTAAATTCCAAGCGTGCCTTTTGTAATACTAAATGTTGTTAAATTCAAGATAGAAAAAAAACCAGAAGTCATTTACGAAATTGTCAATAGTAATTGTTGTACACCTTTAAAATCATCTGGGTTATAATTGAGGTCAATTTTCTTTTTCGCTTTAATGTATTCTTCAATGTTTTTCACTGTTGTATTTGCTTTTAATACATACACATGCAAATAATACAATTATTACAAATTATAATAAAATCAAAAATAAATATACATAAATATTTAAGCTTTATCTGCTCAGGTTACAAATGATCTGGACGTTTAAGATGTTATATATATATATCTATATAATGATGTATAACATATGTTTGTTAAACGCATCTGATTATCTTACTTGAAACGAGAGAAACGTCAACTAAATTACTTAATTACAGTTCAGTACAGTTCGAAATTTGTTATTGCTGCTTACGATTTTATAAATTTTTTAATTTAAAATGGTTAAAATATGCTGGCAACCTTTACGTATATCCATGTTTGTATATATGTATCTGTTTGTATATAAGTGTAGAATATGTATAAATATAATACAAATATAAGTATTCTTAGTACATAATGTTACATAATGTTTATAGTTAATTTTTGCTAAACGATCACAATAAACAGGCACTCACACACAGGCACACTACAAAAACCACATTCAAAAATATTCGAACACACATTCATTCGCTTACAGATTAGAATTTCGCACTTACGACTTAGGTTATTGGACTTAAATCGACTAAATGGGGCTTCGGGGAGTCGTTACGTATTCCTTTATTTATACAGCGGTGGACAACAATCAACTGTGCAACTGGATTCCAATATTTTTATTGAAATAAATTGATTCGATTGATGCCGCGAATTGATGCCGTTTGATTGGGTTGTCCACAACCGAGGAGGATTTCTTTTTTCTCATTGCTTTTTCATTGCTTTGACAAAAGTTTTTATAAAATTTTGGACTTGCATTTCGTATAAAAGAAGTAAAAGTTCTAATAACATTTTTGTTTCATGGATGAATGACTGAGAGGTGTGGGCGTGCAGCAGAGATGGGGCGTCGTGTGCTTCAACTCGGCTGCACTTGTTCGCTTGCTCGCTTCGCTTTCGTTGGGGGCAGCGTTTTGAATAATCACAGCAAATCGGCGCAGAATCCGCCGAACCACGCCATATACAGGGGCAGCAAGTAGACAACCAGAGCCCGACGTAGCGTCATCTTCTCCGGTGCCTTGGAGGTGCGCGTGGCACCATCCGTTGACGAGTTATGGCCGGAGTCTTCATTGTCCTCATCGTTGTCGCCATTGTGAGGCTCGTCAAGATCGTTATGATCGTGGTCAATGCGCGTGGTGTGTACCAGCGGATTCTTGTCATCCACATTCGGACGGGAGGTGTGGGTTGTAACGGACGGATTGGTGTCCTCATCATCGTCGTTTTCAGCATCCACACGTACCGACGGATGCTCCATGTCTGGCTTGTGACTGGGCTCAAAGGGACCCAACCCAGAGCCCTCATCGTCATCCTCATCATCCTCGGAGCCAGAACCGGAGCCAGCGCCGCTGCCCATATAAGGTTCCTCTGCAATTCAGAAGATTGGGATAAGTCTAGAACAAATCTCGTCCCCAGGCAATTCACTTACCTTGATCGCTCCAGTGGACATCCTGACCATTATAGGCATTACGCAAATGATTGATTGCATTTTTTAGATGGAAAAGCTGGGTGGACATTTGAGAGGTTTGTCGTGTGCTGGCGGGATTTCCACTGAATTCAGGATTCGATCCATGCTCGGTGGTCACTGAGTGCATGTACCTAAGAGTAAGTGTAATTATTGTAATAAGTGTGTGTGACGCAGGCATATTCTTATCCACTCTCACCTGTCTACGGTGTGTCCATTCCAGCACATGCCATCCACATCGGATGAGGCGGAAATATCTTCATTGCTGCATATCGAATTGGGCAGGTTTGACCAGAACTTCTTGTAGTCCTTCACACGCTGGCGTATATCGCGCACAATCTTGTCAAGAATTGGATCCCTGTTGCCACCATTGCCGTCGCCATCGACGTCGTCGTTGTCATTGCGATTGTTCTGCTGCTGTTGCTTGCGTCGCTGCTGCTGCTGCTTTCGGCGCTGCTGTTGACGCTTGTTACCACCTCCTCCTCCACCTCCCCCACCACCGTTGCCGCCTCCATTGCCATTGCCATTGCCCACGCCCTGCTCCTGTGACTGCTGTGCCGATGTCTCTTGTGAGCCTGGCTCAGCGGAGCGTCGCTCGCGCAGCACAATTGCCTCATCCAAAGCGGCATCTATATCCAATGTGTCCGGCTCCGGAGCGCTGTAAGCACGCAGTTCCTGCACAGCGCCGGCGGAGGGCATCAATTTAGGGCTAATGGAGCGCTTAGAACGGCCCAGAGTGGGTTTGCCGCAGCCCTGGAACACACGATTTGTAATGTCCTGGCCAGAGTCCTGGAAAATATAAAAAGCTAAAGTTAGCAATTGCGTTTTATCGAATTGACGAATTAATACAATACAATACAAATAAATCCAAGAAAGTAATCTGCATAATAAAATACAAAACTAACAAACACTTCAGGGCAATTGCTTATTGACTGTCAAACTGTAATACATGTTTAGTGCCCATCAAACTGTGATTAGTTGGAGGCTTTCTTTATTTCTTTATAGTTGGTGAATAAAGTGCGATTGTAATTTTAAAGGTAGTCTTTAACGAGAAGTGTACTTCGAATCGTAACAGAGATAATACACAATTTCAATCAGAGGTGGAGGCTGTCTCCTAATCACAAGTGTATAACTATTTTTTATTATCAATCAATTTACTAAATTAGATCAAAATAAATAGATACAAATGTATCTGACTTCAATTAGAACTGCAGTGCGGAAGTCTTAAGGACTATTGTTGAGAAAGTTAGTTATATATAGTTGTATGCAGCTAGATCTTATACAAAGACAAGCATTATGTTTGATTTACTTCGCATGCTAGCTTTGAGAGCCTCAATAAATAGTTGGTCTGTCTTTTCCGCCTTATCAGCGGGGTCTTATCGGCAGGCGGTAATTGTTGACACGCTGACTACCTCAAGTTGAGTATACTGTACAGTAGACAAACAGTTTCGACTACCATTTTACAGTTAAGGGTCGTGGTAGGGTTACGCTTAAGTAGCGGTTATCTTAGCGTCTGTCAACAAGCTGCTTCGGGCCTATCCCAACTATAAGGCAGACACGACTAACTGTAGTCGTTGAACTGCGCGTTGCTTGTAATCTCTGATTTGCCAAAAGTAAACCTTGAGATGTTAAAAAACTAATAAGAATTAAATTAAAAACTATTTTGCTTACGCCGTTTCGCCTTTTATGAGGCCGACTCAACCAAAAACAACAAAAACAACAATAACAACAATAACAAAATAAACACATTAAAAGCAAAATGCCGCACAACAACAATAAGAACAATAACAAAGTATATACACACGCACACACAACAAACAACGAACAATGTTGAAATGTATAAATTTTAAATGGAAATATAAATTAAATTCATATGGGAACCAAATGTTGTGCAAATAAATCGTTAAAATGGCAAACAAAACACAAGAATCTAAAAAAAATTACAAAAAAAAAAAAACAAAAATAAAATAGAACAGAATTGAAAATTTGAATAGGGGAGGCTATATAGAGAATGGGGCCTTGAAATATTACAGCAATCAAAATTCAATAACTTATGAGCATTATTCATGAGTGTGTAAATATTTTTTGGCATTATATGCATAATAATTGTGTAAATGGGAATTTACAATGGGAACTTCAGATCTTTCAATCGAGGCTATAAAACGGCAACGTTTCAATATTGAGTAGGCAAAATAATCGACAGATAAGGAAGAACAAACAGACAAACAGACAAACAGACAAACAGAAGAAATGAATATTAAACAAGCTGAAACTTTGAAGCGGTTTTCCCATACTTATTATTTGTGATCGGGTCAATCGGCTATTCAAATTAGTTTGGGCCATCATAAGCCACGCGGACAGCTTTATGGGATAATTTATAAACTAAAATCAATGGCCATAAAAAATAAATAAAAAACAGCAGCTGTTTGCCAAACGAGTTGACATCGAAACAAGAAGTCGCTGTGCGAAAATGATCAACTAACATATACCCACTAATTTAAATCGCTGTGCGAAAATTATTAAGTAGCATATACCCAATAATTTAAAAATATTAACTTGGCTAAGATATTTAACTGCTGGACTCCGTTAGTATGAATTCGTTACACTAGGCTAAGGCTTTGGGTTGAACATGTTAGTATATATAAACAGAACTATATTCCCCGATTGATTCAGATTTCAAGAGCAGCAGATGGGGGAAGCACACGACGCACCTGGAAGTTCATGATGGCCTCGGAAATTTTAATATTTATGGGCTCCACAACCATTACAATGTTGAACGATCCGAGCATGCGTTCGGCCACCTTATCCATGGCCAGGGCAAAGTTCTCCCACTCGGCATCGAACTCGTGCAGATAGTGTAGACAACCCTTGATCACATTTACGCAGTAGTTCGTGCAGGGCTTTTCCGTATACCCTTTGCAGGCGCCGCAGTGCTGCATTTTGGTCAACGCACTCGTACAGTCCGGATTGAGTCGAATCTGTATGAAAGCAAATGCAAGTTAGAATCATTCAAATATTACGTTTATTTAATTTCACTTTACTTACGGTTAGAATTCTTTTGGAGACCTCGGCTGCGGTGGCCAGCGCCTGGCCGTAGGTGCGTGTGGCTACAAAGGACCGTTTGATTTGGACTGAGAGCTTGTCAGGCACATCGCCGAACGGCTTCAATTCCTTCATGTGCTCGCTGACGCATTGCATGTATCTGGAATTCGTGTTGGCAGAATGTTAGCAAAATATTTTCATTGGCATTGGCCGGAAATCTGCGCATGTAAATGGCAAAGGCTGAACGGCCCACAACCAGCAACTAGCAACCAGCAACCCACAACACCATCTCCCAACTCCCTCTCCCGTCCTCCCTTGCCCATTTGCCCGATCTCCGACTTTGTATACACAGATTTTTATGTGCAAAGAATAATATAAAAAGTTGGCTGGCTGTCTGCTCCACTGCTCGCCATGTGCTGCATCTAGCACGTTGCATCTCCTGGCCATGAGCCATGACAGCTGTTGCATTTCTATGGCTGCATCTCGACTCGAGTGGACGCTGGAAGCGTTTTGTTGCCCAAAGGGGCGAGTGTCAAGTCGCCCGTCATCCTCGTCAGTATTTTTATAGTTTTCGCCGTTCGACTTTTGTGAAAAACTGAGCAACTGAACGCTTAGAGAAGCCGCTTTGGTAATATCCTCGATATATAAATAAGCAGATACAAAGCGTATAAAAACAACCGAATCTTTACTTGTGTAAAATATTTAAGATATACACTCTATCTATAAATTCCATGCTCTCGAATCGTTTTTACTCTTGATCAAACGTTAACATATGAATCTTTTAAAATATACGATGGTCAAATTAGTATGCATATTAAATAACTGATATTTAGATTACATATATGCATTTTTTCCATTTGTTAACACACATTTCTTCAAAAATGTATCAAAGCGACTATAAAATGCAGAAAAACTACCGAGTCTTAATTTTTCTACGATAGTCAAATAAGTTAAGTACTAAGGGGTAGACTGTATACTTATATGTACATTCCCACTCTATCGAATTGTTTTTGTTCTCCGACAAATTTTAACACACATTTAGTTGTGTTTTTCCCAAAGCATTTCTAGACTGTTATTTGATTACTCCACCCATGTGAACCGGTAAAGCAACCCCTACATTAAGTGCAGCATATTTGTTGTTTGAGCTCTGAACTCCATTCTAGACCTGGTTGGGGCATTCGCGGCCGCCGACCAACCGCATTCAGCAAACAACAAATAACAAATAACAAGCGGCAAGTGCCGGCAATTACGCGACGGAGTGCCCGTCGACGAAGTCGTTGTCCATGGCAATAAACGGACAACGTGCCAAAGCACGTACGACAAACTATAGCGATGACAATAAAAACGAATCGCAGAGGAAGGCGACGGCAGCGGCAATTGGAAAGCGCGTGGGTAACACGAGTCGAGCTGTGGAGAGCATGGGGCGCTGCTTATGTGGACAATTCAAGAGCTAAATCTGAACCCGAAGCCGAAGCCAAAGCCATTTAGCCAGGCGCGCGGAACAATTCGCCAAGCCAAGCCAAACCAAGCCAAGCCAAACTACGGGTCCAGGGCAATGAGCCAAGTGGGCGCAATTTAGCGTGCAGTGGGAAATGCGACCAGCTGCCACAGGAACTTCCTCAAAGTGGGCTCAAATAACACACACACATACACAGATATAATGTGTGCCTGTGTGGGAGTACGTCCACATTAAGATTACGTTTGTAGCACAGAAATTAAGAGATGTACCAAGCTACAGATATCTGATTAGCTGGTTCAGTTGATTATGCGTGGGTTTGCAAAGGGATCTCACTTGTTGATTGATAAGAAACCAACTTGAAGTTCATTCAAGATCAAGATCAAGATCAAGAGCTAGCCCCGTATTAAGCGAATTGTTTGAAGCTTCCTTATAAACCATTGACTTATTAAGTTGATACACTTTTATTAAATGAATCTTTCTACAATTTTCAAATGAAAATCACATAGCAAAAAATTGTTCAATTATGTAGGAATTTAACTCTTCCTTTGCGATATTCTGAATAAGAATTTCCTTCATTTTGGCACCAAGGATTCTAGTTCGAATTCGCAAATAGTGTATGGATGTTTTATAGTCTAACCCTAAGCTGAAAGCTCCTGATAATTATTATAGAATTGTATTTATATTTATTACATGTGAAAAGTAAATGGATTAAGTAGATTTTTCTTAAAATCCTCATTAGAGTAATGCTTTAACTTGTTTCTCACACTTATAGATAAGAGTACCTAGTCTTCGTCTATTTGTGTACCAAGTTGTGAACTTCCTAGTTAAGCGTTTCAACCGCAGGCGACGCGACAACAATAAAACAAAAACAACAACAAAAACAAAAGGGCAATTCAGACCATAGACCGAAAGCTGAAATAGCACACCAGAAGAGGCAACCAGGCAGGCTTTCAGACACATCCAGTCAACGTCAAAGATTCGTCAAAGCTTTCAAAAGAGTTTGGCTTGACTCAGTCAGTCAACCAGTCAACCAGTCTGTCAGTCAGTCAATCAGTCAAGCGTTGACGCTCGACACTTTGCGGTTTCACACGTCTGTAGCTCCAAATCTGTCAGAGTGGTACTGCCTGATGGAGGAGTCTTGGGGATAGGGGAGGTATTCGATTACGATAATGTATGATATATGGGTACTCACTTTTCGTTGAAGGCATACTGGGCGTTGAGCACAGTGAACATCTTTTGGTAGAGCGTGCTAAAGAACTTGTCCATCACTTCCAATAGGTCGACCCGTCCCTGGGCATAGTAGTTCTCCAGTTCGTTGAACAGATCCGAAAAGACATACGAGTGCTGCTGATAGATAACCCCATACGTCCGCATGAACATCGTGTGGAACTGTTCTTTCGATTCCAGCAGCAATTTGCGAAAAATATCTGCAGCGAGAGACACGAGTGAAAAATGTGGAAAAATAAAGGAAAACTCTATGATTCATTTTATTGAAGTGGTTCACATCCGCCATCCAACTAAATGGTTCGTGGTACTATTCTTAAATATTTGTGGCAATTGCTGCTGCTTCCGTTGCACAAAATAAATCTCAACATCCGCAATGTCGCATGCCACTTCACATTGCCCCTTCTCCCTCTCCCTCTCCCTCTCCCTCTCACATTTCTTTCTGCCTCTTTCTATAAATCGATCTCTGTTTGTTTGTCTGTGTGCGTAACCCGAGACCCGCATGATCCATTGGAAGGAACTATGTAGACCACTTGACACCCGCAACTAGTAACCAATCCATAAACTGGAAGCTGTGATCTATAATCTGATCTGTGGGCTGTCTTCATATAATTAGAATCGGGCTTAGCTGACGTATTCAAGTGGCTGTTGAGGGATATTTCTGGTGCGCTTGACTACGACTTACCGTTGAATTTGGCTGCCTTGCCACCCAGCAGACCCGACATCTTGGTTATCTGCTCCTTGGTGTGCCACTCCAACTGCTGCCGAGACTGTCCCGCCATTCGCGTCTCCATGTTGTAGGTGCAGCAGGTGCCCACCGAGGGCGACTCACAGTAGCGGAGGACGCGTTCTGTAAAGATGGAATATGGAAATAACATTTAATGAGTATTTTTATAAGCATAAATTTTCTTAAGATAAATTTAAGAATAGGTCATATGTATCGCAAAACCGTGCAAAGGTAATCTATATCTAATAATATACAATTCAAATTAATATTAAAAATATACAGCTTATATCGGATGAGACACTGGGATTATAATATAGAGCAATTCTTTTATTTAGGCATAAATTGATCTAATTTCTACATATGATGGATTTAATGGTGCAATTAATTCTTTTGTATTCCTGTTAAATGAATTAAAAATCAATTCAAATAAAGATCGTATTTTACCATGTTTTAAATAAGTCCGTTAATATCAGAAGGAAAGAAAAGATAGAAAGATACAAAATACCTGACAAATCACTATTAAGTCATGGAACAAATCAATTGAATGTTATGAGGATTTGATCTATTTATATTCCTGTTAAATGAGGATTTTAAAATATTAAAATCAAATATGTATTTTAATTATCAAGTGAAATCTCTGTCCAATTGCTATTTGTAAGCCATTTAATATGGAATAGATCATAATGAGGAATTGATCTATTTGTATTCCCGTTAAATGATCCCATATAGAACCAAATTGGGAACAGCACAAAGCAGCTTCTGTTTGTTATGTTTGATGAGTAGAACCCGCATCAGTGGTCACAAATAGTTGAAAGCGGGGAATTCTCGAGGCTTTATTTGTTTGAACATTAGAGAACAACTGTTGGATGCATTTCATTTGTTTGCCGGTCACTAAACTAACCAGAAGGCATTACAAACAGCAGCCCATCATGAGGATTCCAAGAATTGGAACTTGCCACCGTCGTCGTCGTCGTCGTCGTCGTCATCGTTGACGTTGCCACTTGACTTGGTAACCAAAAACCCAGAGACCAAAGGCTGGCCAGCAAAAACAGCTAACTGCGTGCCACTTTGTTCGTTTAGATGAAAAAAGAAAAAGAAATAAAAAACGATGCATTTGCTACCGCCAGAGGAACATAACGAGTAACCGTAAACGTAACCCGAACCCACGGATACGGGCGTGGCGAGCCGTTTCTCAATGAGGTCTGAATATGTTGCCATGTTTCTGGATGGTTTTCCGGGCATATTTACGCAAACATTTAACACGTTCGAACCGACTTCAGGTAGTTGGGAAGAAAACTATTCTAAAGCATTATGCATTAGTTCCATACACCGAAATAATCTTTCTAAATTGTGCCCCCTGCTCCACAGTTTCCTCCAATTCACCTAACAACAACAGTTTCTGCTTTTTTCTCTCTCTTTTCTATTTGGGAGTTTTATAGCTGGAACTTTTGTTTATTTAGACAGTTCTTATGAATGGCTAGAGACGAGCGCTGCATACAGTCCAAAAGTTTAACGCTAATTGAAAGCAAACATGTTCATTTTGAATATACTTTTCTATATACCCTTGCTTTAGGGTACTTTACTTTCCATGCTTCAAATGTAACGTATGTTTAATTAACTTTTTTGAGAATTGAGACGAGGGGAGATGTTAAAGTCGGGCATAATAAATAGATTTGATTTCCAATAAGTTGTACCTCTCATCGAAATATTGAAAATTTCATTGAAAGAGTATTTCATATTCGGCTGCTCTTGGGTTATAGCTGCACACTTGACTTGGTCGGGTCTCGTAAATTGTGCTGCCCAGTTAAATGTTAAATGCATCATCTACACGAACAGTCTATAGAGGAAGAGAGAACTGTATTTTGTATTTTGTATTTTGTATTTTGTACTTTGTGTACTTTGTTTATTTCCAATATAAATTTAGATACTTTTCGTTCACATTTTGTAAACAATGTTTGGTTCAGTTGCGTTCCCCGGCCAAGACGTTGCTAGTCTCAATTTTGGGGGCAGGGCTGCGTTTCGTTTTACGGTCTGCACTAATTGTTATGTTGCACAAGATATGAATTAAGTGTAGTATGTACCACAATGGGGCAACTCGACAGCCGAAGACAGCCAAAGCATTTGCTTATCTAAATTGGCTCGTTACCAACGGCAACAATTGCGGCCGCTGCGGATTTCCATTAACCGTTTCCATTAGCCAGTCTGTGACTGGCATGGATAATGTGGAGCTGACTTTGCTTTTGGTAGCCAAGTTAATTGAATTGTTGCTGATGGAGTGTCTAAGACTTGATAAGACCTAATGCTGTCTTAAGCAGGCAGAAACGAAATCCTTAACCTTATACCAGCTGCAAAAAATGGCGGAAAACTCCCATCATTAACCGATGAGGCAACCAAGAATGTTTGCCATAAGCCCAACCACACATTAAACTAAGGATCAATAAAGCGCTGCTCAATCGATGTTAAAACAACATTAAGGTCTTAAACTAGTGGAGGGCCGTTTGCCATTTTTTATGAATTGCTGCATAATTTCTCCACAGACAACAATAGAAGGGGATACGCATAACAAATGCGGACAGCAGGCGGCGGCAGGAAGGTGTCATGAACATAATAAATGACCTTAACTTACCGATATGCCAGATATTCTATTTTTTTTTTTTTTTTTTTGGGTTTCCTTTCGCTGACTCGTCGCAAAAGCACCCTGTTGTCTAATAGAAAACCCCAGCTTGGGCTTGATAAAAAGTAAGCTGGCAAAGCAATTTCTCTAACGCCGTTCCACCACCCACCCCGGCTATGCTACACCATGGGCGAAACCTGGGTCACATGTTGTTGGCTCAACACACGCTATTTACTTAGTTGCCGGGGTGCACGCCGTAGTCCAGAGTGAAAGCAGTGGAGCGAAATTCATTTCGAATGATTTACTGTAACGATCAACAAACGACTCCTGCGGCGACCAAGGGACACGGCAGCCACCCCTAAGGCAAGCCACTACCATCGCAATGTTAAAAGGGTGCGAAAGTTGAGCAACGCTTCCCGATTAGATAACAGCAAGGGGAGAGCTTTTGCTGGGCGGTCAGAGTGTCTAGCAGGTGTCTTCTGTTACTCTCAGGTTGCGTCTTTGAGGCTGTGCCAGCGAAAATATATTTTTTGGCATACAACCCCTCGAAAATCTGAAGCAGCCCTTAGCAGACACTCAGTCTGGCGCTTGACCTCGCAGTTCAATCGCAACAATGGGACAAAGCAACGGGATTAAAGCTAGAATTTAAGCCAATCTTGAAAAAGCTTTTTGAGTTGTTTATTTACTAAACTTAAACTTGTATTATTAATCGGTCTAAATAAGGTTAATTGTGGATTTTGACATATATCAATTTTAAAGCTTAAATTTATAATAAAATTAATTTATAAATAAAACAGAAATAATATTCAAAACTACTATTAAAGAAATTGTTAAAAATATTTTAGTTTTTATGTTTTAAGTAAATACAAAATATATTTAGTAAAGTTTGCAGAAATGCTTTTCCCTAATGCTCCATTTCCATTCTGTCAAAGTTTGCCCATTCAACCTTTTCAACTTTTCCCTGATTCTCACTCTCTCCTTTCTATCTGGCACTCTGTTTGGAGATAAAAGCGCAAGCGGGTAACATTTAAAAACAGTTTGCGAGTGAAAAGAACAGCCAACAGCAAACAAAAAACAAAACAAGAACAAGAACAATAACAACAGCAACATTTGCAAATGTAACGAGACAAAAGCAGAGGCCGAAACTAAAAGCGCCACCACCCCAAAAGAAGAAAGGAAACATTTCCCCTCTCCTGTTCACACACTGCGAACAAACTTTACTTTTGAGTTGAGTTTCAATGAGCGAGACAAACAGTGCAAGGGGCAGAGAGAGATAGAGAGGGAGAGAGTAAAATTCACTCATCGCTTCGTCCTTTTTGGCTTGGCACAAAAATGCGACGCGGCAACTTTAACAGGCGCCCAGCAAATAGCAGCTGGAAGTAACTGTTGCACAGTGCAAAAGGGAAATGAATAGCCAGACAGCCGGCAGGCCGGAGAGTGAGGGACTAGTAGAGCGGCGAGGGGGAATGAGCGAGAGTTGGAGAGAGCGCATGCCATGCGAGAGAGTCAACGAAAGGGGTCGATGCACGTATGAAACAAAGCTTTCACTTTCAATAGGGTTGCACTTTGCTGCGCTGTGAGAGTTTGTGGAGCCGGGGGACTCGGATTGAGGTTAGGGTTGAGTAGTTAGATAGTGCGGAGTGCAAACAAAATGGTCGATACGCCAACTAACCCCTAAAACCAGTTGACGACCTCGCCGTCTGGCAAGGAAATTGCATTAAGTGAACTTCTCCCCAGACGCAAACATCAGACCAAGACGTGGCTCACAGATTTAACCTTCTGTGAGCTTATCTATGAAATCCCCTTTTCAGTTTGTTGCCGTCGGGCTGCTCATTTAATTTGACTTCAATTTCCGCCTGTCTTCAATTTTTTTTTGCATTTTCTGCTTCACTTTATGCTTATGGTAATGAGTTTTAATTAGGCGCACAGCAAAGCGAGAGCAGCGAAAGAGTCCGAAACGAGCCGAAGGCCGCACCACCCCCCACCCACACCCGTCAAGCAACCACCCGGGATGGAACTGGGCCTGCAAATAAGTAGTTATGGGGTTGAGTTTTTGGGTTCGGCCCACGAACGTTTTATTAAGTGTAAAAAGTGTTTTTTTTACGCCTGAAAAATCTGAAAATGAAAAGTTCGGAATTTATATGCGGTGCAACATCTGCCATTAGGAGCTCAAATTTGGTATGGCCATTCAGAATTGGGTCAGGCTCAGCATGAAACAAATCTTAAAATATTTATAATTAGGAAAGGGATTATCAACCTAATTAATACAGAATTAATTTCCTCACCCGCCACTCACTCAGTGCTCAGGAGGCATGCCACTTGCTCCCAGCTCCATACAACAAATTAAATTTGTTGAAAATTTCAGGACTCCATCTGGACTCAACTTGAGTTTTCAATTTCAATCTATAACTCAATTGCCACCCGCAGTCTTCCGGTGGGCGCGGAATAAAAAACAAAAAAAAAACAGAAAACAAAAGAATAACAAATACTTAGCTTCAGATGAAGATACAACAGAAATAACTACAAATATTTGGTGTCTGGCTCTCGCATTGAATCGCACTTAATTAATTTTACAGCACTGGACCTCCCGCCTTCCAAGTCGAGGGAAAACCGGAAAACCTTGCACAATATCCAGCGCTTGCAATTGGGTTATTTATTTAGACTAATTGTATAGACAGAAAAACATGAAATAACGTACAGCAAAGAAGTTTTTTAGACTATAATTTAGTTTCTTATATAAGCTGTGTATGTCTAAACGAACAACCAGTCGCACTATATCAAAGGTACTTGATTACTCTTAAACAAAGTGTAGCACCTGGCGGAATTAATCAGGAATATAAATAAAATACCATGATTTCAAAATTATATTATACATTATACTATTCGGAAAATACAGAAGATCCATTACAAAATTCTTGATCCTAATAACTGAATGCATTTCATTTATTCTATTTTCATTTGGAAGTAGAATTATTTTATATATTCAACTGAAATATTACATGTATTAATTTTGGATATGAATGATGTACATTGCTATTCAGCGTAGAACCACAAAACTATTTAGTTTGGTTAAGATTTTTATTTTAAAACAAGCCGTAAAATATTTTTTCAGTTGAAGTACGTTCTCATCAAATTTAATGTACTTTGCATAATTATGTGGAATTTTAAAAGATTTATCCATTTTCCAGCACCTGAAGAAACAAGAAAACTTGTGCCTGTTTATCAAAGAGTTACATATAGATGAGAGCTCTTCAAATTTAGAGTTTATTTTCAGGTAATATTCTGTCGGGAAATGTGCTATTTGGACATGCATTCCTTGAACCTCTGTCGAAACCTCAGTCGCAGTTGCAGTCGCCGTCGCAGTCTCAGTTGCGGCAGCTGCACAAACTAAGGAAAGGCGTTCGCTGTTAATGTGCATCGGGTGCATGCAACATTTAGCATGCTCCACCTTCTGGCCAGCCCCCTTGAAAGCCTCCGATTCATGAACTGTGTGTAATTACGTGTCGAGTCAGGTCGTTGCATAAATGGCAAAGGTAGGGACATGAAGAGGGGATGGGCAGGGGGAGGGATGACGGGGCATGGGTCGGTGTCGCTCCGGCTTGGTTCGGTTACTTTTTCTTATTTTCTGCTTTTCTTTTTTTATTTCTTTCTACACGTACGGGCGGCTCTTTTAGGCGTAATTAAAATTACTCGACTGCAAACTGAGATGGAAAGAGGTGGATGTACTGGAGAAGGAGGAGAAAGAGGAGAAGGATGGAGAAGGAGGGGGTGCGGAAGAGTGAACAAATGTTTATGCTGGCAACACGTTTCATGTAAACACCGTACGGAGTTAGGAGTCACAGTTTGTAAAGGAGCTGGTGTTACGAACTTCCCGACTGGGTTCGGGGGTCGTCGCTTTTCCATGATTAAGTGACGAATGTTGCGAACTTTTGCTCTATTCACGTCAGTGTCATTTGTTTCAGCTGTCCCCACCCCTACTGCCTTCGCCCTACCCCGACTCTCCCCTATTCTTCCCAATCAGGTACTTCGTCTGGCAATCAGCGCATTTTCCTCGCATTTTCTTCGCTGTCAGCTTTCTGAGTGACAAATTTAATGCGAAAATGTGCGAAAATTCATCAGGCCACGATGCTGATGAAGACCGAACACCCGGAGAGGGAGACGGAGACGAAGACTGAGGCAGAGATCACAAAAATAGCCCAGCATGCAGAAAAAATTTCCTTGTTGCTGCTTCTGCTCTTTATGTGCTGCCTTCTATATTTATGAGTCGTAATTAGCCGGCAGAAACTTGCAGCTGAGTTTTTCTATGGTTTTCACAGTTTTCCGCTGCCCATTTTTGTAGTGAAATCTTTCAAATTATGAGGTAAGTCGGCATGTGGGCGATTCAAGCTCCAATACAGCCAGAAACATCTGTTATTCAAACCCCGAACCAAATCAAATTGCACACATGTACATATAAGTATATATATAAATATACAAATATTATATATATTATATGTACATCAAATATATTTCCACGATTTTAAGAAATTTTGTATTTCACAAACAAAAATTTGTGTTTCGAAGGAAATGTTATAAATCAAAGTCGAAATAGGAAGGGCGAAATTGAAATGGGCGTGGCAGATGACTAAACAGAAAGATCAAATCCTTGCTGGCAAGAAATGTGTAACTATTATATTGGATAAATCATGAATAAGTCTTATTTTATTTTTGAATTGTAGATAAATTTAATTCATTAAATATATTATATATTATATATATAACATATTTAACTGAAATATTATAAGTTACTTATAAATATTTACAAATATTCACTTAAATGTAAAAATAAAGATTTGTATAAAACGCATTCAAATAAATATTTTTTTAAGATAGCGAAAACCAGACTCCCAAATACCCTGGACCTAGCTACAACCAAAACACCAATTTCAAAAATTGCATTAAGATCGTTAAATAAACGAAAAGGTATAACCTTGCACTTTTTTGCAGCACAACTACAAAGTAATTTTCATTGCTAGCAGCGTCCGTTAAATATTTTACGCTGAGTTAAATTTTGGTGTGCATTTCCATGCGTAAGTTCTTGTATAAGAATTAAGATGAATTTAATTTGATAAGAGTTTTCATTCTAGTTCAATTATTATTTTATAATCATAAAATAATTGTTTTTCTTTTTTTTAACAATTATGTGATAGCTTTAAGAAAGCTTTATTTCAAGTTGGGAGATTATAGCATTAATTATTTTCCTAAAACGCATAAGAAATTAAATATTTAAGCATCATCATATTTTGTCATAGGGTGAAATAATTAATTGTTCCAAATAATTATAAGGGAATATTAAGAAATATTATTTTGTATATTTCTTTTATATCAACCTTCTGCCATATTATACCCCATTCTTATTGTTGCGTACAGGGTACGTAAATAAGTGTCAAACGAAAAGTAAGCAAACATTGCGGCTCAATTTCTTTGAAATAATTATATAGAATGCCATTTGCAGCTATTTTTAGCCATTTGTTTGCTTTCGGCTGGTTCGCCGAATGCCCACCTGTCCCTTTGGCCCTGACCCGCTACCAGCTCCATTCAAGCGAAATTAATTAAACAATAAAATTTGATTAATGGTATTTTTGGAGCGGCTGGTGGAACGGAACTTTGTATTTTGGTCAATTGTCTGGTCGTTGGGCTCAGTTAACCTGGTCGCTGTTTACATTCGCAACTTTGTTTTGTTTATCCTCAATACACACACAACTAATCGATGGACGGCCCCCATATTCTCTATAAAGCATGTAATGTACACAATATCTCAATATCTGGCCTAGAAATGTTTTTTTTTTTTTTGTTTTCTGTAATTGGAGCAGCTGTCGAATGGTAGTTATTTGTACAATTGGCATTAATTTGATTGAAGTTGCCAAATGGACGAAATTGAACTCTTTATAATCATTTTATATTATATTTTCTACAAAGGTATCATATTTTCGAACATTATATACAAATGAATGATAATACAAATCTAACATTCATTTAGTCTCGCTGAAGAAATGGTCTGGCTCTAGACGCTGACTCTTTTTTAGATAAATTAATAAAACTTACAGAAGGATATATTTAAGCTATAAATATAATATATATTGCATATAATAAAGAGTCAGACAAGCATTTTGGAAGCCCATAAAGCTTGTAGTCCAACTAAATTTTCACACCATCAAACAAATCAAATTGAACGACAGCCGTACTTGTCCGGCAGGAGGAAAAGCCGGGGGCAAGCAATCAAAAGAGCCGCTTAGCCAGATCGAAAGTCATTGAAAAATGTTGGGTCTGGTTTGTGGCTTGGATTTAAATTCGATTTTGGACGCGAGATAAAACGCGCGACAGAGATTTACAGCGGTGACTGGTGCAAAAAAAAATAAATAAATAAACAAAAAAAATACTGTCCAGCTATTCAAAGCACGTTCCCGTGTTATGGAGTTTAATTTTTTATACATACCCTGTTAATCCACACATTAAGGGAATATTAAAGTTACGAAGTTGAAAGAGAAAAAACTGAAACTAATCGACTTTAGTTGACTTTTAATTGATTTGCATTAGTTCGACTGTTTAGTAAAGTCTCGAGTCTTTTGGGTTATCATATTATAAATATAAAATTTGAAATCTTCAATATCTTAATAATCAATTGTCATTCAGACAGCCCCCATTGCCGTATATACTTTTCCACTTTTCGAATAACTAACTTATTATTTGTTAGCTTATATATGTACGTTCAATATATCTAACAATATATCTATATCAGACCCCAGATATAAAAAAAAATTGACTCAACATTGACATCAAGAACAGCAATCTCTCATTACTGTTCTTACTCCAGGGTATTAGCTAGTCACACATTCTGGGCACTATTTCACTTTTTTATTTTATATTTTCGCAATTGCGATAAGAAGGAGAGCTGGTGCTGACGATGAGGATGACGATGACGATGACGGTGACGGTGAGGACGTGTTGCTGTCAACTCTCTGCTGGTCACTCAGCATGCAACACGAGCAGCATTTTTTATTTAATTTTGTGGCCCAATTAAGTTGAGACGCCGACGACAATTGAAAAATGTGCTCGGTCCCATAAAAAGCATTTAGGCCATTTAGAGAGGCTCTGCGCCAGCCAGTGTACCAGTTGGTTTCCCAGCTCTCACCCAACCGACGAGACGTAAACGAAACCCTTTGAAACCGCACTGCAAAATAAAACAAAAAATAAAAAACAACAACGCCAACAACAACCGCAAAAGCCATAAAAGCAGAGATTTCCTCAATTTGCTGTCGAGCTCGACGAGCTACCAAAATTTGCAGGCGACCGCAAAGCAATTTTGTAAAAATATGAATGAAAAAACCAGAAAACTCATTTGCAACACACTCACACACACACATACACACACATATGTGCTGGTTAAAAGGAAAATGGGAAATAAGTCTGTTACTTTAAAATGAATTAATTTGATAAATTTACAAGCATTTCAAGCCGCTTCTCACAGGCTCTGAAATTAATCGTCTGTATAATGAAGTTGGATGAAACGAAAAGAAAACCAGAAACGCAAAAATCCTATCGAATGGAAGCGAAAGACAAGCAAATAGTGAAAAATTGCAATCGATATTCGTTAAAAAATGAAAAACATTAACTAAAAAGCACATTAAATGATGTGACTCAACAGTGACAACCTCTAGTTGCGGTTTCCAACTGCAATTGACATCGTATATGAATACAACATCGTATCACTTTATCTTTTGCAACCTATAGCCGAGCATCTGGGTGGTAACGCTCGAATGATTTTCACTAGATAGCTTGTTAACTGTGCTCTTTGAGTGGAAAGTGCCACAGGGGTATAAATAACAAGGGGATTGTGATGTGCATATGTATATGTGTATGTGTATGTGTATATGTATGTGTTCTTTGTCAATATTGTATATGCGTTTCATACCCCAACCTATTGAAAATAGGAATTCAGGGTTTAAAGTTTTTAAATACAAAATCTATTAAAAAAGGTTAGTATCTATTTCTGTAAGTGTATATGTATGAGGATAACGGCTCCTCGATAAGTCATTTTTTTACATTGTGTAAGCTGGTTAATCTCATCAAAGACTAAGACTAGAGACTTGTAATTTACAATATATATTCTATATATACATATGTATCATATAATATCCATAGAAGTAAATAATTCTAACTTGTAGGTTTTTGTAGTGCATTCACAAAATACATTTTTTTTCCAATTTTTTAAACCATTCAATAAAGTTATCGTCAAAATGTTAAAATTTAAAGTGAAAGTTTAAAGGATTTTAAGATTCATTCCTTCAAATTAGTTCATAAACTTAACCACTATTTCACCACTAACCAGTTTTTAAGTAATTTTAACGACTATGAATAATAATTTTATGGTTTAGTTTATAGTTTGTCGTTAAATAAGTTTTCAACTATAAATGATGACACAACGTTTTTAATTGGCTGAGTATTTCTTCTGACATTTATTTAAAGCCACACATTAATTTTCTGCATAAGTGTGACCAAACTAAATTAATCCAAAAACTTGAAAGAAAATGAACAGAAATAAATTGCTAATACCAAACAAAATATTGTGCATTAATATTTGAGATATAGAAATTGGCTACGCATCATCGAAGCTGCCGAATACAACTAAAAACAGCTGAGAATTTTAAAAATTCCGAGAGTTCCACTTTAGAAAATGAGTCATTCAGCCCCAATTGAATGGGGATCATCCATGCATCTCACAGAACATAAACCACAATAGATTAATGAGGCTGACAGCATTCGAGAGCTGTTTCTCCTCCCTTAAGATGTCTCTTACAAATTTCGACCCACAGTGCACCATAAATCGTTTAAGATTTCAGCGGAGCCGCCCACTTGTTGAATGCCAGAAATTACGTTATTAAACCCGCCAACAATTTATTTAGTTTAGTGCACTTGTCATTAAATATAATTTATAAGACGCACCGATGAGACGGCTATGATACCACATAATCCATATAATCATATTTATGCCTTAAGCAGAAAAACAAAAATAATATTCGAGGCGTGGGCGACGACAAAGGTCTCAGTTTTCCAGGCGCACAATTGAGAATTTGGCGAGTGTCGAGCTGTTGCAACTTTATAAAGATTTCAACACGATGTTTGTGTTCTCTGTTCCTAATGGGAAGAAGAGTATATGAATTGTGTTGGACAATTCTCTAATAGCGAGAAACCTCAAATTTTAAGTATACACTTATTTATAGATAAAGGGTTGTGATTGTATGATTAAGACCTCTAAGGGCGTGATAAATAGAGACTTTTTATATACTTTTCATTAAAAGCATAGAATATATCTAAATATAAAATTATAAATACATGATGGTGTATTGCAGCTGTAGATTCTCAACTATAATTCTAACAAACGGAATACACTATGTCTTCCATAGTTAGATCTAGAATCAACCAATTCGTAAGACTATATTATTATTGGCCGTGAAAGACTGACTTGCCACGCCCTCTAAGAGCTTACAAAGGGTAACAAATATAAATTTTGTAATAAAATAAATTGTTTTAATATACACAAAGTTTTCAAAGTAGAACAAAGTACTCTACCATGAAGCTGGAACAGAGTATCCGGCAGTCGCTTGCGTACGACTGCAACGTTCCTGCTTCATTTTATAGTGCTATCAAAACAAATTTGTGAAGAACTTAGCATGAACTGTGGACGTCTGACATTTGACATGCGATGTGGCAAAGAGAACATTTCGAATTTCGAATTTCAAATTTCGAATATTTACGATGCCATTCATTGGCCATTAAATGTCATATAAAGGCCATTAAGGGCAGCCGTTAGGCAGCCGCCCGATGGCTGTTAATTTGCCTAAATAAACCTCATTAAATATGCTGACCAGCCAAATAGCCAACGGCAGATACAAATATTTCCAAATACAACAACACAAACAGCAACAGCAACAAGAAGAAGAAAACGGGCTACAAAATATGATTAATAATCGTCATCATTGAAAGCCAATCCCACAAATTATGTTGTCACATGCAAAAGTTGTTCATACGACGCTTTGTCTGGCCTTTATGTTGTTGTTTTTGTTGTTGGCCAGTCTGGACTTCTCATTCACGCGTCTCTAACAGGATTATGTCGCACGCAACATTAGCAACGAATCGAAATCCTTTCTACCTGCGTTCACCTCAAGCGTTGCCTAATTTGTCCCTTTGAATACTCCTTCCCAACCATCTCAATGGATATTTTCTACCTGTTTTGTTGAGCAGCGTTTTTCACAGCGTGTGTTAATTTTGTTGGAATTTTCGCTTGATTATGTCCACATGGATTCCAAATACGGCGTATTTCTATGCATCATGTTGTGTCTCTGCTCTATTGTTGTACTTTGGCTACGATCGATTATTGATTTAATTAATTATCAACGCTCTGTGAGAGTCTGAGAGTGTGTGTATGTGTGTGTGTGTGTGTGTGTGTGTGTTAGCCTTTTCTTGGTCTGCAGTCTAAAAATATTAATAAACTTTGTGCTTCGATACGGCGTGTCGCCTCCAATGGCTTTATTGCCTTTCAGCGACCCCCAAGAGAGATGAAAATCAGCATTCCCAAAGAAAAACAAAATTGAAAACATCTGCTTTACAAAGTTTTTTTATTTTAATTGACATTGGTGACTGCGTTATCATTAAAAAATTCTTATATAAATAAAGGGGCAACAAATAATTCTCATGAAATTATATTTTTTTTATATATGCACAGCTCAGGGCGCAGAGCAGCAGTCAGTCGAGTACACCCGACTACACTTTTCTGACTTGCTTTAAAATTTCTTGAAATTGCAAATAGTGCAAAATGACTTTTTACTTCTTTCTCACAGTGCATTTAAAAATGTTGACACTTGCAAATTAAGAAATCATTTTTAACAATTGTTACGCACGCCTCTTCACAAGGTTCGAGGCTCAACAATCTTTAGAGCTGCAATTTATTTAAATTAAAATGCAGATCGCAGGCAATCAGAGAGACTTGTGCAAAACACTATTCAGAGCTTACAAACGGAGTTTTGCGAGCAGTGCGTGCCACATCGCCCACTTGCCACTTGCCACTTGCCACTTGCAACTTGCAACTTGTAAGTTTGCCACTGTTTGTTGTTTTTGTTGTCCCCGTTCGTGCAACACATGCATAAAGCGATGCCCCAATGCAAACGCAAATTTATTGCTGATAAATTGTTGCCTTGTTTAGCGGCATTCGAGAACAACCAATGGAGCAGGCAATGGGGCAGCGGATGGAGCTGCAGGTCTTTCTTATAGCGCATTATTAGAGAATTGCCCAGTGTTTAGGCGCAATTTGCAGTTGCGTTAATTAGCCGATTGATCCGAGAAGCCAATCGAGCCAGCTGCGTCGTGTTCCCAGCAGCAATCAAAGGCAATTGATTTCAATTGAATCGTGAGCGCAGAAGCCAAAAACTCTATGAAGAGATTTCACTTGGCTAAACTACCACAATTTTGTATTTTTAAACTTCCACAATTTTGTATTTTGTGGATTCTCTTCACATTATGGGTAATCGGTTTCAGAGGTTGGAGCTCAGCTGTATGACATGTGAACATCGGGTAATAATCATCCATATATGGTATATAGGATTGATTAAAGAACGTTTATCAATAGATCCCTGTGATCCAAAAGGCTTAATGCGGTCAGTAATAAAATAGTGATAATAATAATAAAATATTAAGTACTACTAAATAAATGACTGCTGTTTGTGTCAGTTTTAAAATGAAAAAAATAGTTTAGCTTATCGAAAGCTTAAAGTCTTTCCTGATCTGTGATAAATATGATTATATATGAATATGCGAAATCTATGCAACAGCAACAATCAGGCAACAATTTGTGTCAAATTAATTTACATAAAGTGGACAGCAAAACAAAGAAATAATTAATGACAAAAATGGAAATAAAAAATATTAAAAATTCATTAGACGCCGTATAAACAATTAGTAAGCTTTTAGATCTCGATATAAAACGTAGAGAAAATCAATGAACGCGTTTTGGACATTAGGCCAAAACTGGGCGTACTGCCACGCCCCCAGGTGGAAGGCCAACCATTAATTTATCATTTTACGGCAGGCAAATCAAATGCGCAAAATCGAATCGAAGAGTGGAGCCAAAACAGACGGCCCCAACTTGATGGGAAAATCCCCACATTTGGCTCTCTTTCTGGCCTTTTCCCGGCCAGGCCAAATAAACAAGAAGCACAAAGAACGCAGCTTGAGGAGCTGCCAGACCCATCCACTAATTGAGTGCGCAAATAAAAATACTGGAAGAAGCTGAAGCAGAAGAAGAAGAACGTAACATTCTTTGGGAGTGGCCTCTAGCACTTTGATTAATTTCTGGATGACATCCTCCAGCTACGTACTCGTATGTGCTCAACCAATTAACGGCATTTATTGAGTCTGAAGACGATCTTGAGTCGAGAGTTCCACTCAATGACAGACAGAGAGAGATAGCGAGAGCGAGAAGGATAGAGAAAGAGAGAGAGGAGGAGGAGAGGTTATTTATTTGAAGTGCTGGCAAAAGTTTGACCACAGGAAGCAGCCATTAAAATATTTGCAGTCAAACGTGGCTCAAAAACTGGTTCTAGACCAAAAATAGCTGCGTCGCATTCTTTTGCTAAAAGTGCAACGTGAATTTATGAATCGTTCGAACTGAATGAATCCTCTTGCTTGGGTGTCTGCCACTGGATCGCAGCGGACTCTGGAACCGATGCCTCGGACTCTGGATCTTGGATCTTGAATCTTTGATGTTGGTTGGCTTTTCGAGGCGTTTACAACGCTTTGGTATCTTGTATTTATTTAATTGACGTTTGAACGTGTTGGTATTATAAAATAGCCAGCACCAGAGCTCACCAGAGCTCACAAGAGCTCACCTGAGCTGAGATCAGAGCAGGTCCAACGCGTTCACCTGGCTCCAGGTAATTATGACTGCAACTGGGCGTCGCTGGAGATGCATGTGGGGGCAATAGATCGACATCGTCCATTGACGTGCTTTCTATTTGGATTGCCGTACGTGCTGGATGGCTAATTAGCTCTGGTATTACGCCTTGCCGAAGAATTGCCTGGGTGTTAGTTAATTAAGCCCACAGACCCTTAATAAGCCATAATATGTGGATAATGTGTTGCACAAAAACCTCTATGTGGAGGTTCTTCGGAAAGAAAAATTCCCAGTAAATAGAAACTTCTCGTTATGGCAACCGATTTGCATTGAAAATCTTTTACTTATGAAGTCTCTTAACCAACTTCAAAGACAAGAACTTTCCTCACTTATACTGGTTCAAAGACAGTAAGAGATCTAATACTCAGTTAAGAGCCAAGACTTAAAGCAATTACATTTTATACATGGATATAAGATATTTTGAAATTTAATTGTATAAAAAATATAATCAAATTAAAAATAAATAATGAAAATTAATATAAAGTTATCATGTGTTTAATTATGGGCTCACTAAACGCAAATTTCAGTGATGTAATAAAAATATTTTCGTTCATTAATTTAGTAAATATTTGTTTTCTAATCAACAAAAATGTTTTTTTGCATGAATTTTCGATGTATATACCTAACATATTCAAAACTATGCATATTTAATATATATATAAATCAAATGGCAACCTATTCGCAGTAAAAGAAACTTTATATTTAAATAACTTCTGTTTAAATGGACATAAACAAGACCTTACCTTGAGTTTCAAAGAATATTGAAGTGCTATACAAATAGTGGGAATAAATTTGCCAGGTCATGAAATGAAACATCGATTGATGAAAGAAATATTTTTGTAGCTTCTCACGATAGAAATGTCACAAAAGTGCGAACGAAAATGCAGCCAATAAATAAACAAGTTTGTGACTCAATTGAAAAGCCATTAAAAACGGGTCTAATTTGCAGGGTAACAAAAATAAAGGTGGATACAAATACCGGACGTGATTGGATGATAGACAAATATTTTTTATTTTTATTTTTTTTTTTTTTGTAGCACAATCAATGGGCTATTCAGAGAGGAATTCACACAACAGCACAAAATTAAGTTGTAGCACAATCGAACCAGATCGAGACTCGAGATTCGAGATTCGAGATTCAAGACCTGAGGAACCGAGAAAGCGAGAAACCGAGGAGCAGGCCTGAAGCCAAAACAGAGTTTACTCCGATTGAGACTGGGGACAGGTTCACTGATAAGATCGGATCGCCGAGGAACTAATAACAGCCAATGATGCGATGCTTTAGGATATGACTTGGCAAATTTGTGTGTATTTTTTATTAACGATAGAACATTCCCCGAGCGAGATCTTTGAGATCCGATTAAAACCATTAACACTTTTTGTAGCCGCTTGCTGCTCTTTTCGTCAATTATAAAATCAAATAAAAAAGCAATTGTTGTTGTGGATACTAACGAAATGTAAACATTTGTATTTTGTTTTGTCGTTCCCTTCCAACTGACTCACCAACAAAAATATATAAAAAACTAACACAAACAAAGTTCGGCGAATTTATTGCTTATGGACAGGTAATTAATTTATTTATGTTTAAAGCATTTAGACCTCTGCCCAATATAATAAACATTTAAATTTATTTATATCTTTGCCCACAGCTGGGTGCTGTGTGTTAATCCTTAACAATTCCAAATAATGGTCTACGGAAAGGGCAAAATTTAAGTGAGATATTCATTGCGGAAAGTCAACCCCAAATCGATTTACAGTATTGTCTTACTGACGTACGCATTCGTTTTTTATTCAGCTTCTGTTAGCACCTCACCTATCGATGCTCTCATCACACCTGGTTAATATTTTTGCACTTAGAAATCTTTTTCGCGCATTGAAAACATTTTTTTTTTCTGAGTGTAAAATGTTAAGAGCCTGTCCTTCAAATAAGCGTTGTCTAAGTAGACAAGTTATAAGATCATACTTGAAATTTAATAATAAACCACATTTGTTTATGTTTGTTTTATCACTTTTAACCAGGTGATCTTTGCCAATTAGCATGTTAGCTGCTTCTGTGTGATTAGAACACATAACCATTGTGTTATATCTGAGATATTTATAGATATAGATAAGTATATTTAAGTGAATGTAATTTGTGACTGATACGAAATTCGAGTGTTGATCGAAAGGTATACTAAAATAGTTTATCATAATAAAATAGTTGTAAGGCAAATTATAACATATATTTGGCAACAATTACAAGTCGACAGAATGATTTAGTTATAGAACAATGTAGAAATATCTGAGCTCATTTCGACGATGACTTATTCATAACTTAAATAGGCCCATTAGTATGGCCCTTCAGAGCCACTGAAAAGGTTTCTAGGGGTAGGCCTTAACTATCTGTAATCAATGTGTTATCCTGCACAATCTAACATACATTAATCAAATTTCTATGATATCGCACACATTACCATTAAAAGCATTTTTCCACACTTATACTTTGGAATATTTCATTTCCGCTGCGCCTAAAAACCTCCATTCGGAGTGGGAAAGAATCCCGAACCATTAAGAGGTACACACTCAATAGCAGCCGGGATTATGTGTCCTAATCATGCAATATGCTGATGAAAAGGTGGCCCACAGGCAGCTGAGAAAAGGTGTGTGCTAATCAGAGCTCGGCTCTACAAAATCTGTAACAAAAAAAATAAATAAAATATATAAGGTAGGAAAAGGTAGTCGGGTTACCAGGAAGGGGCGTTACTAAAACCATAACAAAGGCCAAAAAAGGATAATGCGTAACGCATTATGAGCCCATTGAGAGCACCAAAAATGGAACAATTATACGAAGCGTGTGGCTGCTGCTGACGGGGGAATTTCTATCGATAAACTATACCCAATGCCGTATCTAATGTGCCCTGAAAATGTAGCGCAACGAATCGACTCAAGGGCTGCGCTCCATGCGACACATTTTCAGAGCTGATTGACAGACAGTCGAACCCGAAAGTCAACTAAAAATGTGTCAATTTGCAGTAATCTAATCTGTGTGCGGTCTATTCCCTATAAATCTTGAATGGAACAAAAACTATATGTATCTATATAATATATACATATATATATAGGATATATAAATACCCGAAGTCTAAATACCCTGGTAAACACAATTGTTCTATGAAATAATTAATGTGAATATACCTTTATCTTGGCTTGAGCTGTATCTATAATCGATCTATATATAGTACTATTCCCTGCCAGTTAGCCATAAGCAGCATGAATACCCTCTTTGTGGCGCACAAACAATCAAAAAGTTGGAAAACGTGAATTTCCAACACCATTTATTGATAATATGGCATTCCAAATTTAATCAATTATATATATTATATATTGTTATCAGCTGCTTCTGACGTCTTGTTTGAACAAATCGATCATAAACAAGAAATAAAAAGTGTGCCCCCCCAAAAAAATATGGGGAAAGTGGAACAGTAAATGGGATTGGGTGCGCAGATAGAAATATCCCCAGAAATAAATCATCGCGTGTACGATATAGTTGTGAATTCTACGGAAGTTCCAACAAGTTGCATTGATTTGGGTTAAAGATCAGTTGTCATTGATAGCTAAGTTTGTTTATTTTATTTTTTTATAAGGAAGTTCTAGGTGATAAGCGAGTTGTCAATAGCTCAAAGAAATGATTAGAAAGCAAATTAAAGACTTTTTAGATAGTCTACTTATCAGGCGCCACAAGAATTGTAAGATTCGAAGATAATAGATTACTGTATTGATATATATTAAGGAATAACAACTGTATCTCCAGCTCTTTCAGATACTTTTGGAAACTTTCAAGCTGAAAAGCCGCATATTTTACTGAGAAAATTTGCAAGAGACGAAGTCAAACTTGTGCGTATAAAATTCTTCAGATTCTCTTTTTCATCTATGCAACGAACCAAGTGCTTAAAAAGACATAAATTAAACACTCGGCTACCTGTCATCATCATCAACTTCCTCATCATCTTCATCATCTTCATCATCATCATCATCATCATCATCCTCGTCGCAGTTGTGGCGGCATCAAAGCTTTGATTTCAACAGGGTTCCTCTCTTGTTCTTCTCTCGAGTGTGTTGTGGCTGTTGTTGTTGCTGTTGTTATTACTGTTGTTGTTATTGTTGTTGTCATGTATCCTACAGCTAACAATTAAGTCTAAAGTGTAGCTACACACACGTTGCAAGCAAACGACAACAAAACTTTGTAACAAATTTCGCAATAATTACGCATAGAAAAACATGAATAATGCGCGCACACACACACACACACACTTATATTATACATATATGCCCTCAACTTTGTTGTGCAGTGTAGTGCTGAGTGTGCTGTGTGTGTGGTGCCATTGTCAAAGCCATAGGCTACCTCTTGCCGGCTTTATGTGTGTTGTATAAAATAAAATGCGTTTTTAATTTGCAGATGCGCGTAAGGTAAAAAAAAAAGAAAAAAGAAACAAATTTATAAAAAAAAAATACGCGCTATGTTTCTCGTTTTTATTGTCGCCGGCTATGGAAATTATTTGCGAGTGGCAAAGAGTTTGTTGGTTGGAGGGGGTGGTGGAACAGTTGGGGAGGGGGGCATTCCACAACACCGTGACCACCTGTCTCGGTGACTGCAACATACACATAGATAAACAGCCACAGATACGAGGTAGAAAGCACAAGTGAAGCTAAGGTCGAATTGTTGATGCGCTTTGTGAGAAGTGCAAAGAAAGGCAGTTACACTAAGGAAATTTGTTCCATAAAATTCAGTCGAGTCTTTTGATACTATTTTATTTAATGAGAATTGCATAGAACACGTAACTTTGAATGTTAACAAATGTTAAACATAATTGCAACAATTTGTTAGGAATTTCGCTTAATGAGAAGTGCATAGAAGGGAAGTTACAATATCTGATTGAAATATGAGTAAAAGATAAATAAGAAAAACTATTCCTGGTCGATTAAATGATTACTTAGAGAAAAAAAAAAAAAAAAATTGAAGGATGACTTGATGTAAATTTGAACAAAAACTAATTAGTAATAATTGATAATAAATATTGAATATTGTTGCATCTGTTGACTTAGCATTTTTTTAAAAGCTTATTAACTATTTTTTTGAAGACGATTTAGTGATTAGCTTTATGAGAAGCGTACAGAAAGAATTATACGCAACTCAGATTCAGAAATATTACTTCTAGTTCATTTCATTAAAAACTAAGCAGTATAAATTAACATTTATATAGAAACCTTTATCTAACGTAGATTTTTGTGGTAACTTTATTGGAAAGCTCAAACATATTTTGTAAACTGCTTTAGCAAAAATGTAATCGAATAATTTAATAAATTATTAATTCAAGAAGCAACAACTCAACATATGCCTTGATTTGGATCATGTGGGTATTTAAGAGACATGTAACTCGTTATCGGGGATATCCTACACAGCTGTGCTGGAGCTGCCCACCAAGTAGCGCAATTGAAGAGTCGTACAGAAAGGCTCTTTAGCTTTATGGCCAAGGCGGCAAAAGAAGCAGTAGATAACGTGGCTGGCAGCCGAAGAGTGGCTACCAGGACGGGTGCTCATTGCATGCCTCAAATGCCAGCGCAAATGTGAATAAAAATAAGAGCCCAACTGCATTGGAAGGCTGACAACAACGGCGACAACACAGTACCCCAGGTTGAGAGCCCGGCTCCGGGCCACATCTCAGTGTCAGTCGAGTTGGCCGTGGGTAATGAAATATTGCCATGCGCCTGCGCCTCCGCCTGCTGACTGGCTGGCTGCAATGCCTTCAACCTATTGCATGCTGGCCCCTGCCCCCTGCCTCCTGCCTCCTGCCACCTACCTGTCTGCTACTCCCTACTTCCCCTTTGGGCAAATGTTTGCCGGCAACAGCTGCTGTCGGCTCTGCTGCCGCCGCTGCTGCTGCTTCTGCTGCTGTTGCTGCTGCTGTTGGTGTAGGTTGACAAACAAACATGCCAGCGCATTAAACAAGAACAAGAACCAAGCGAGGAGCTGGCACACCACTTCAATGCTGCCTCCTTCGGTTGCACTTGAGAGCCGCTCAGTTCCGCTGCCGAATGCCTTGCTGCCTTGCTGCCTGGTTGCTTGAATGCCTTGCTGGCTCACCTGCCACCTTATCCAAGTGCAGACCTCATCTGCCCCTTCTGCCCCTTTGGGAATTGTATGTAGACATTGCTTAAGCCGTACGAAATTCGCATTCACGTTTTGGCTTTTTACCTTTGCGCCTATTTATCATCAAATGCAATGTCGAGGCAGCTGCTTGAAAAGGAAGCTAAAGAAAAGCTAAAGGAATGCGTGCGAAGCAATAACGAAGTTTTAACACCCTACTAATGGAGATTGAATGAAATACATTTGTAATATTTGAATATATAGTATACTTTAATAGCTTCATCTATAGCTCCTCAATTCCTCGCTTTACTATCCAAAGCTATCATAAAAACTGAAGATAATGTAGAATAGAGGCCTAAATTGCCTTGAAATACATTCCTTACGCAGCTCATATGCAATTTTATGGTCACGATATAAATTGAAGGGTATTAAAAACTGCTGTTACCAATGCAAATCCACTCGAGTATCAACAAACGACTCCATCGTCGACATGTGATACCATTTAGCCTGAACTGCGACTGCGACTGCAACTGCGACTGCGAATGGGTCTGGAACTGGAACTGGAACTGGGTTTGGGACTGGCACTTTGACTGTGACTGCAACTCGGGAGTAGAATGGGGTCTGATGCTGATGCTGATGCTGATGCTGACGCTGCTTTGAACCAAAAGCTGGTGCAATCAGGCAAAATTGTTGCCAACTGTGGCACTGACTGTGCTCGCCTGCATTCCAAAGGAGGGACTCGGCGGAGCGTCGACTCCTACTCCAGAATAGCGTGAGAAAGGAAAATATTGATTCAGAGGCCGAGGCGATATGCAAAGCGCGATAAAATTCCAGACTTCCACAGGTCCCGAAAAACCGGCTTCCGAACCAAGTCGCAAAGGTGCTAAATGAAGTTCTTAATTAAGTGCGAGGCGAGTGCCCGTTGCCGGATGAGCGGAGCTCTAAAGAAAAGGATTCGAATCAAACTGGAATGGGATGCGCTGCAATACCTTTTGAATGTTTTGGATGGGCTCAGCCAGGTAACGAGTTTTATTGGCACATCGTTAGCCCGGGCTGCTGTTTGATTGCATTTATTGCATAATTTGTTAATGAATGGAATGTCATGCCACGCTCCAGGCTGAAAAATGACAAATTAGCAACATAATTGCCTCGACTTAAGGGCATATATCTAAAGTGTATTATTATGTATGTATCGTGGGAATGGATACTGGGAAATTTTAGATTTTATAGAAAAGAAAATGATCACTTCCTAAAGTAAGGTTTAGATAAATTAAACTTTATATAAAAATTGCACTCATATTCTTTATACACAATCTACAATCTTCAATCAGAGCAATCACACAATTTGAATGAAATACATTGCTCAATAAGCACTATAAAACTTAATCTATACTCGATTTCAGTGGAAAAGATCCCCAATGGGATTCCACGCACTTTAGTTTGCCCCACATTTACTCGAAGCCGCGACTCCTGCCTTCTTATATGCATATCAAACCTACCCCGACTCATTAACTCAACTAACTTATCAGCAGTCACATAAATTACAATTTAATTAACATTTTCCACATGCCACGCGAAAAAAGGCAACCAAGAGAAGAAACTATCAAGAGTGCTATAAATAATATTAAACAAAAAAAAAAAAGGAGAAAAAAAAATTACTGATTATGATTAGTACTCGTAGGCAAGAGAATACGTTGAAGAAGTGGCACAAGCAGCTCGATCCTCATAATTAAGCGACATTTGCGGCATGACATGCAACAAGCTGTAGATTAACATAAATTTTAAGACGTCATTAGAGGCCAAGTTGGGGCAAGTTAGGTAGGGAGCGAAGTTACCAAGTTTTATGGGCCAAAACAGAGTGGTTGAAGTGCTCGACGCGCACCTGTCCAAAATTATACGAGCCAAAAAATATAAATTATAATTATTATTCACTTGACAGGCGACAAAATGGAAAAAAAAAAAAAACTACTCTTGTTGCCACTCGAGAAGATGTGTGAAGCGTTGGCGTACGTTGATAATAATTGAAGATACTTATCTTATAAAAATATTTATATATACGATGCCAGAGTCTGACTCCTCGACTCGTCTGGTCTCTAATTATTAGCGCTAATTCTTTGTGAGGGGCATACAAATCTTTTGAGAGACGTTGTTTTTTGATTGAAAGATGTGCCTAATTGATAGTCGAGCGCTCGCACGAGTCCAAGAAGACCCCAGAGAAGCGAATACCCGACCAGACAGCAGTGGAGAAAACGCGAAGAAAAACGAGACAAGTGAGAAGCGCAGAGAAGGGACAGAGACAAGGAACTGGGGACTTCAAGTGCGTGTCATTGTGTAATTTGGCTTGATTATTATTAATTTGCAGACGCCGCCACTGTCATGACCTGAGGAGACAGCCGACGAGTAATTGTTATGAGGAGGTTCTCTTAACCCGTAGTCCAAAATATTTATTTGATTTGTTAATGGATCGGGCGAGGCAGAGACCGCGAGAGACCGCGAGGCACCGCAGCACAGGAAATGGGTTAAACAAAATTAAAAGAACTTACGTTAAATTAGCGCAATCGACTCTTCAAACTTACCTGTAAAGAGAGCAACGGAAAATTGTTTTAAATTGAGGTTATAAAAGCTTCGCATGGGGATCGTGTTTATAGATATCTGATTGTTGGTTTTGTCTTAAACTTTCTATTGTTATGTTTGCTGTGTGTTGCTTTAACTGAAGATCTTTGATAATCAGCTGTGGTTTTTGTGGAAATTGTTGATTCACTTATTTTGAGGAATATTACTCACTTATGACTTCTACCGATCTCACCATATCTTTACTCATATTTATGTAACTCACGTGTTTTGTTTTATGGAAGCCACAAAATATATTCTTTATACACTTCCTCTATAGGCAGCTCTACCTAACTCTGTATCCAGCTCCACTCGCTTAGCGGCTTCTACACACAGGAGCCGTACTCTCTGTATGTCTGTGTGTGTATTTTAGTAAGTAGTCATGTAAATTTTGTAGAGCCCAACCACCAGAAAGATGATGATTGCATCTGGGCAGAGAGAATACTCAGTCAATTGACGCTTTGTTTTATAACTTGCAAGCCATAAGATAATAAACAACAACTCCCTCCCGTTCACTCGCTCTCTTTCCCTCTCCCTCTCTCTCTCTCTTTCTCTATCTCTTTCTTTCACACACTCTCTTATCCTTCTTCTCAGTGCAGTTTTAGGCTGTTTATGCAGTTTGTAGACCTTTGGACGTCGTCGAGGAACGTTGCAGGTTCTTAAGGCGCCGACAACAACAACATATACAACAACAATTGAAAACCACCAAAGGTGATGACTGCTGTAATTGTTGTTGTTTCTTGGTAAAAGGTGTTGTAGACTCATACGAGCACACACAAATAACGCACACACATACTCACACACACACCTGCACATTTGCTTACCACAAGCAAAGAGTAAAGTGCTGCCACCGACTCTCAGTGTTGTCTGTGAATTTCGTTGAAGTTGGGTTTTACACTCTTGACGTGCCACAGGGCCAAGTTGGGGAGGAGTTGGGGGGAAAGGGCTAACAGACGATTGTCGGTCCCGGCTTGCACTTTGAAGTTTGTTTGGGCTCAAGCTGGGTAGCACATGACTTACACCGATAACATTGCTGTTCGCATGAGAAATTCTCTTCAAGGATTTGACGGAACAGAAAGCAAACATTGAAAACTAATTTTATGGCCTTAAGTAATACACAACAAATTTATATTTTATTTCATTTTTTACACTCATCATGAAAGGGATCGACAAGCCCCTTAAGAAAACAATTCTGATAAAAAGAAATTTTGATTTTTAAGAGCTAATCTATACTAACTGCATATAAAAAAACGAATTACTTCGTTCTACTATATTATGTATGTATAGTTTTTATTTTCTTTATTTTTATTAAATATGTGTTTATTGCACGATAATTAGATTTAGATTAAATGTTACTTACTTTATGTTTTCACTTTGACTTTTTATGTATAAATGCGAAATTAATGGAAATCGAACCTCTAATACCCGCTAATAATTAGCGCCCTACTAACAAAGCCATTCACATTCTCACTATTTAAAAAACATTCAATTTGAAATAATATTTTTAAATTTATTTATAATAAGCTCTATGCTAAGGTTGCATTATATTGTATTACATAACTATAATTTTTAAAATATTTTCGATACATTAATTAAAACTGTGTCAATATTCTTATATTATTAAAGAAATATTTCTGTTTTGGAATTTGCTCCTTTTAAATGGAATCCAAAATTTCACTCCCAGATTTCTCTGCGGCATCAAAGAGAAAAACGGGGAACAAATCTCTGGCAATTTACTTCAAAAAGTGGAGCACAAATCGTAAGCATTTAGCATTGTCCAAGACGCCTTGAGAAGAGACCAACGGAATCAAAAACAAAAAACAACGGATGGCCCGGCCTTAAAATCACGAACATGCCATTCACTGCGAGCGGGAATTTGGGGTCCGAGCGGTACTTATTATTACATTTTTGCTCCATTCCCGATTCTTTAATGGCTGCGAGACACGCGTCTCGTAACGGTTTTAATGAAACGCATAAATTCGCCTCGATTCCTCATCGCCTCGATTCCACTTGGGTGAGCCTCATCAGCCTCATCAGCCTCATCAGCCTCAAGTGCAGCTAAGTGCGATCCAACGATCCCAAATGATGCCAAATGATCCCCAATGATCGATCGTGAGCGTCAGCAGTTTACTTAAACTATATTTTGAAGGGAACTTTTTGTTTTAATCTCATTCGCAGCAACTTTTTAAAATAGTTTCCCTTCATGCATTTAAGGCTTTAAGCATAGAAATATTGAGCTGAAAACATCCTTGCATAATTTACGGCCATGAATGAAATGAGTTACTACGCTGAGGCCCACAAAAGATATATACGTATACATATATAAAAATATGTGTGCATATGTATGTGTATGCCATAAAGAATTGCTGCACTCCCGTGTCGAGCTGCGTCCACTCAACTGTGAAACAGGTACAGCGTCGTTGTAGAGAACGAGACAGGATATGAGCAAGGAGAGAGACGGACACAGAGACAGGCAGAGACAGGCACAGACAGGCACATACAGAGACAAACAGAGTCGGCAAAAGTACAAAGCGTGTCGGGGTGAAAGAGATTTCTCCCGGTTCCTTTCATTCGATTTCAATGAACTCGGCAAATGTTGCAAGTGCAAAGACAAAACAAATACAAACAGCTGATAAAAGTGCGATAGACGACGATGCGCAATCCATGAGATACACATTGGCAGACAACGTAAGCTGATACTTATACAAGGATAAGACACATACACACACACACACACACACACACACACATATATATATATATATATATATATATATCAAAGCAAACTATCATTACATTTACTTTTCGGTCTCACATGACGTGTGGAACTTGGTAAGGACATTCTGTCTGTGTCTGCTTTCAATTTTCATTTTCCGCATATCCCTTTGTAATTGTAAGCCATTTGTCAGCAACTTTTCTATTTGAACGGCTAATTTTCCTTCGAGGGCAATTGGAAGTGGGGGCCAGCTACCAAATATGCCGGAAATGTCTTTATTTGTCCGACCCAATGGAAATTTATGTGTGCGTTTGTCTATTGAATTCGCCATCGACCCGATTGAAAGTTTATTAAAAGGAAGGGCAGACAAATAAATGTGTACCCTGTAATCCTATTAAAGTAAGGCATATGCAACCACTACAACTCAGTTAGGATCCTTTATACACTATGATCTCATAAACTGAGGAAGTCTTTTAATTGTCACATATCATTGAAAGACTTAAGTTTATGGCTTGATTATGATTGGCGCTTCCCTGACGCCATTATAAAACCTGAACAGAGATATTTTTGTGCCATTTCCAGTTTCGACTGCGTGGGCCGCAAGTCCAAAACTTGTTGTGCCATCGTTTTAAGCTACCGACAACAACGACTCATCCAAAACATCGTCCACATCATCTGGTTGTGACCAAAGAGAAGAGCATTGTGTGGGTTGTTCTCAGTCCAATTTATCGCTCTTCTCTTCTAAGCATATCATTTCGTTATAATACCCTTCGCAATGGCATTTATAATTTTCTGCCTTTCCTCTTAGTCAACTTTCTTTTTTTTATAATAAATCTTTAGTAATCTAACAAATTGTTAGTTCTATTATGGTATTAGTTGAATATCATTAAAAATATTAAATTATTAACGTATGATTATTATTATATATATATATCAAATTAAGTAGGATGATTCGAAACGTTCGAAAGAATAACTTTTTGGTTCATACTAATTAATACAATATTGATCAATAATATGTATATTTTCATTTAAATTGATAACTTCAATAAGTTATTTATTTGATTGATTTTATTAGTTTCATATTTTATAAAACTGAACAAGTTTCAATTAAGTCTCTTCATAGTGATCAAAAATATGTATGTCTTATGCTTTACACACATTGATTTAAGTTGGGATCTATTATAAAATTGTATTAAATTTATTCGCTGCATTTACTCTTTATCATATACGCATCACAACTCTCTTTTATTAAAATGTTCTAAACTAGAGTATTAAGAGTTCGGCGCAATCAAGCTACTTGTAATTTATATCAAATTTACCTTGGCAATCGGTTGTCAGAATTCTTTTTCATTTATTATTCGAACATTATCGTTGGATACGTCGACTTGCGACATTTTCGGCCGGGTACGGCTATCGAGTCTATGGGACGTGGGTCTCTGGCTCATGGGTCTTCGCTTTCCGGTAGCCTGGGCCCCATAAAACCTACGAATTTATGGCCGCTGACACTTTGGCACTTTTGTTATATTGTTATTTTTTTTTTTTTTTTTTTGTTTTGTGTGGGCTTTTCGAATATTTTATAACAACCTTTGTTCATATTTAATAAAAATTAATTTTCATGTTGCTCGATTTTACGAGCATTTAATGTGCTGCCAGCTTGACGATTATTAACGAATTTGTCAATAAATTTAATAAGCAAAAGTTTTGGGTGTGTTTGCCATTAAGTATTTCAGCGAAATCTTTTTGTTTACTTTATCTGAATGAATCTTTAACTTCGAACGAGTGTTTGGAATAAAGAAGAGCTCAATTTCAATTGCCCGGCATTGTGCGGCAGACGGCTTTTGCAGTCACACACAGCTGGAACATTAACTGGACCGTGGCCAACTAATTGAAAACCATTATTTGCAAGATTAGGCCCGAACAAATGGGCAAGGTTAAGCATGAGATTTGCATGATGCCCGTTACCCGTTGCCCGTTGTTAGGGATGCTCCGGATGCTTCTTAACGAACTGAAGAAAATTGAAACCCGAGCAAGCAATTGCATTTTATTTGAACAGAGGACTGAGCGGCTTAGAGCCCAAGGCTCAACTCTATGGCTTAAGGCATGCGAATCTCTTCCAATCTCTTTCCCATTCCCAATCCCAATCCCATTCCCATTGCCGTTCCCTCATCCACTCCAAACACAACACAAAACTTGACTGTGTCAAACGACCTTTGATGGGTAAGTCGGGATAAGAGAGTTTGCGCGGCCTTTAATGAACTTTTAGATACGCACGTATTCCAAGATATTGTGTACATTAATTACACTTTGCTCAGTAGGACGGAGGGACGGCTGTAAGAGGAAGAGGCTGAGAATATAACCCATCTTTAACACATTCCCAGGCGTAGGCAACCCAGCGGCGAGTTTATCAACAAACGGGCCATCAAAGTAGGTGGCGCAAATTAACAAATCTTTCCATGTGACCTAATTTAATCAACGCGAGGTCGTTTCAATGTTCCGCCAGCTTCGAGCAGAAGAGGGTGCTAAAGGGGGAGAGGGGGGCAGACATTGCAGTTACTGATTCGTGCCCCAGCACTCCAGCAATTTAACATTCGTCATACCCAAGCTCAGCCGGGCTCACTTAAGTGTCCGATTGGTCAGAGGCATCTTTCGAAATTCGCTCAGCAGCAGCAGCAGCAGCAGCAGCAGTAAATTTGTTTGCTCTGGGGCAACAGCCAAGGATGACTGTGTCCAATGTATCCAGTTGCTGTGACCAAGCGGGAGTCCAGGGAACGAATTCGAGTGCACATAAGCCTTGCGACTTCTTCCAAGCAGCTTCGAGTAGTTCTTGGTAATAAGCAAAAGGAATCATAAGTGATTTTTTGATAGCTCTTAGCCAACTGAATTTATTCTTGAAAGCAAGTTGAACAATAAAACTTAACCATTGACAAATGTTATTCTCTTAAAATTAATGAGTTCGAAGTTCGAACTACATATATATATTTTTATTATATTTATAGATTCATAAATATATTTCAGATATAATCATTAAACGTGTGTAATTTTTGATAATAAGTAAGTTCGATGATTATTTAATCAAGAAAAACAGTCCATTCACAATTGATAGGCTTATAAGGTCAGATCTTTATCAGTTATGGATCTGCATATATGTACATATGTATATTTTTTTTATATTAAGAATAAGAGAGTCAGACTTATTCGATAAAAATGACTTTTACGTAATATCTAGGTAGTACGATAATAAATATTATCTTTAAGTTGACTCGATAACTGAAGCTAAGCCTAAGTTATATGTACCTCCATAGAATGATCTCGAAACCCTTTTTAAACGCTCAATCTTCCCAAAGCTTACTTGCCTACAGTAGCTGATCATGGATAATTTAAGATTATCTGATTCTCATAAATTACCCAATTCTATAGTAAAAAAAAGGGCAAAAAATGGTATCGCTCGCGTCACACCTCTAAATGCTAAATTTCGCAATATTGCAATTAGTTGATGACGCTGCCGGAACTGAAAGATCTCTGGACAAAGTATTTCGCAACTTCTAAGTGAGAAAGAGAGTGTGTGAGACAGAGAGAGAGCGAGAGGGCCAATGAGGGTGAGATACAAGAAAACCGCGCGCGCTATCAAAACAAAAGATGACAACAAAGCAGCTTCGTCAGCGAGAACCTCGTCAGCGAGAAGTTCTTAGAATGAATCATGCTGAGTAGACGCCATGCGCAAGATGAAAACGAGCCCAGGGAACTGGCTGAGAAGCTGTCGGAGCAACGACTTAATTGCCCGAGTCCCTGCCACAAGTGTCGAAGCCCAAAAATAGCTACGAGCCGAACAGTTCAGCTCGAAAGAGAGGCTGCCAGACAGAATGAAAGAGAGGGCAATAGGGAAGGGGCGAGAGCGGGGTATAGAGGTGAGGACGAAAAGCAGTCGAGACGAGACCATAAAGAACCTACACGGTCGGCATATTTTTCAAGGGCCTGTCCGCGCTGATGTGCTCACTGGTTCCCAGTGTGAGAGCGGTCCAACAACAGCAACAACAGCAACAACAACCAAACACAACAAAAAGGTCAAACGTGGCCACTTTGCGATGAGATGCCCAAAGATACGAGCAGTTGCCCATTGTCCAATGTCCATTCCATTCCATTCCCTGTGTGGTCTGGCTCTCTGATCGCCGCATCAAATGTAAAAATTTCTGTAGCGTCAGCTCCTTAAACAAGTTCTCTTTCTCTTTCTGGAGCTGCAACCAAAGTTGAAGCTGGCGCATTCCTTCATACCGAACCGGGCATCGGGCATCGGGCTTCGGGCTTCGGGCACCGGGAATCGAACATTGGGCATTGTGCATCGGGCATTTGTGGTGACTCTCATATATGGACTGCTTCGGGATGCCGCCAGCTTTGCCGATTTGGTGGTTTGCTGGCCCCGCTGCCCTGCACCAGGCAATGCTCCACGTATTTTGCGGTGGTTTCGTTTACCAGCATACCAATTTGGTCGCTGCCTTAACACCTCCGAAACATGCAAGGATCGGAGGCAGCTGGAGGAGCAGGAGTCGAAGGGTATGCCATGGATTCCATGTCCATGTTTCATGTTTTATGCGCATAAAATGCATTTTAATTGTTGCATTTGAAGCAGTCGATCCCACAGATAGAGACAGAGACAGAGAGAAAGAGAGAAAGAAAAAGAGAGAGAGTGAAAAAGAGAGAGGGAGCGAGTCACAACATTTTCTCACGCTCAGCTGCTTCGGACTCCATGCAGTACGGAATTATGTGGTCGCCTTCGTCGTTTTTGGGCAATTTCATAATGTGGTCCAGCGTCCACAACATGGCAATTAGCCACGCCCCAAAACGGCAGCTCCAAATAACAATTACATTTTACATGTTTATTAATAATCAGTGAAGAGCTGGAGCTCAGCCAAGTGGATGCCCATCGGCATCGAGTCGATCGGTTCATTTAGCGTTCAAGCAGCGAGTGAGGCTCACAGATAATTAAGTAGTTAAGAGCTAAGACTAGACTTTATACCTTCGCTCCCCCTCCCTAGTTGTCCCCTCATCTTCACCTCTCCGCCTTGTTAGCTGTACTTGAAAGCAGTTAAGCGACTCCGTACTTCAGCTCTTCGTCTTTGCACCTCGCCAGGTTTAGAGCCTGGCCAAATGAAGCATTAAGTCGTGCAAACAAACAAGCGACAACAACAGCAACAACAACAACAACTACAAATAGCAACAAAGTTATTTGCCGACTTTAGATAATAATATATGGGAATTACTAAAAAGGGGTCGGGAGTGGGCGCCCTACCATTTACATAATAGCCATGTCTGGGGAATAGGTCTAGCGACTCGGTAAATGCCAAGAAAGGAAACTTTGCCAGTCTATTTATCAGAGTGGAACCTAAATGGATTTTCCTCAGTCTGTTGATACGATATCTGGAATTAAGCAATGGGTGGAGAAGAAACTAGCCACAGAGTACAACCCAATCTAAAGCCAAGGGTTTAAGGCAGAATTGCAAATACTAAATGGAAAACAAATGAGATATTTTAAATGTATGTGGATTAGGAGACATAAAAAATGTTACTCACAAAATGTTTTTCTAGAAAATTCCATTTTAAGGCAATCAAAAAATGCTAGAACTAAATCTGAACTCCATTGTTAATAGGCGAACTGCAGTATTAATGTATTAAGTTATATTCATTATCTCTCAAATATATTTCAAAATTTAAGAACTACCTAAACTTGAGAAATTATTTGTAACGATTAACTAAAATACGAGACAGACTATCAAAAATATTGTCACAGCAAATAGAACTAAATGGAAGCTACTTGTTCGAGAAAACCCTTTTTCCATTTTCTATTATATTTATTATTATTATTAAGTCAACATCCATAACTAATTTGATACCATCAAATGTCTCTTATATTAACCCTTTACCAGTGGAATAGATGGCATAGCCTATTAGAAAAATCGAGTTCTTACGAGTTGTTTACCCTCAACATAATACAGCCCACACGTCAGATCGTTCCTAATGGAAATCTTGCTGAAATATAACACCGAATCTTACAATGGTCAACAATGCAACATCTTAAGGAATTATTTCGCATAATGATGATATAGTGCCACATAGGCTGGCCAGATCTGGCTGGCCGATTGGCTGGATGGCTGGATGGCTGGATTGCTGGAAGGCTGGAAGGGCAGTTCGCTGAGGTACACAACTGAAGAATGCGGTTAGCAGCCGCAAATTCAATGCAAAAAGGGTTCCACAAGAGCGAGAAGGAGAGAGATAGGGAGAGGGAGTAAGGGAGCGACAGGGAGTGACAGGGAGGGGGCGAGGGGCAGCGAATGAGAGGGCCATTTAGTTTTGGTTGCTGGAAAATGATTAATAGTCGTGCGCTTGGCCCTGGCAACAACGACGACGGCGACGACGACGACGATGCGGTCGACGAGGAGGAGAGGACGAGAAGGACGGATGCAATGCCGCGGTTGCAGCCTAAGTGGAGCAGCGGCGCTGTAAATTTCCTTCTCTGCCAAAGGTAGCTGCGGCGGCGACGACAGAGCAACTGAGCAACGGAGCAACAGAGTTCGGGGGCAGGGCCACGGGGCAGTTGCAACCAAAAGATGTTGGACTCAACCCATGTTTGATTTTATATCTCCGACTGTGAGAATGTTGAACGTATGTGAGCGGAGATTTTAGTTTGCTGCAATAGCAACTCTTTCCCTCTCCCACTCTCCATGTGTCTCTCTACCTCTGCCATCTCTCTCTTTCTCTTTGGAATTACTCTTAACGATTTAATGTTTTGTGAACTGCTTAAATTGTGCAAACAATTTGAACTAAGTGCCACAATGCGCTGGGGCAGGTGAGAAGGTGCGGGGAGCAGGCGGTTGCACACAGAGCTTCTTTTTTTTCTTTTTTATTTTACTTTTTTTTTTTTTTGATGTCTTTTGGGCCAGCGTTCCACCAGTCGCTGCACGGAGCACAGGAAGTGCAACTTTAATGAAGCGTTTAAGTGGCAGTTGTTGTACTTTCGGTTGTCGTTGTTGTTGTTGCTGGCATAAGAAAGGTGTTGTGCAGATGTTGTTGTTGTTGCTGCTGCTGCTGCTGCTGCTGTCGAATGCTCAATGAAGCATCAGCAGACCGAGAGGAATGTGCGGCATGTGACCTGGGAATGGAATTTGGAAGTGTTGCTCAAATGCGCTGCAACGAATTAAAGAAGCTTCAATCTGGTCACATTGTTGCTTCCTCTTCTGCTTCTCTTCTGCTGATCGAGCTATGCAAATACGCTGCTAATCGCTCTATTGCCAAAGGTGTAATTTAATAACTTGGCAACAATCTCACGAGCAGACACCTCCTCGTCTGCCCTTTGGCTTGCCAGTGGGCACATGAATCATGCCTGCAACTCCTCCAATCCGAAGAGAAACCAACACAAAGAAGGAAATAAAATTCCACGCAAATTAACTTCAAAACGAACGGAGCGATAAAAAAATAAAATCCAAACTCTAAATAAGTTTACAGCAGAGGCAACCAGGAAGGGAAGGAAAGGGAAGAGCAAACCGCGCCGCTTGGATAGTTCCACTGTCCAGTCAGCGGGTTTGGCGCATGCGTCGACTGCTCATCGGGTGCCTCCTCCCCCGTTCCCTATCTCTTTCCCCACTCTCCTTCCCACTCCACAGAGAAAAAAGGGTACCAGTTTCAAGACCAGTCCGCGGCAGCAGCCACTACGAAAAATCTCCCAAGAAATTCCTTTGGCGCAACAACAAACAAACCAAAAAAATAAATAAGAACCTTGCAGTTGGTTGCCAACGACTTCCTGCTACTCTGTTTCAATTTAATATCAGCCTGCGGTCTATGTTATCTATGTAAATATATCGACCGGGAGGCGTATCTATATAATCGTAACACTCTGACTGAGTCCATGACATTGGACATTGGACATTGGGCATTGAAGATACGAATAAACCCTTTTGACCTTCGGGAACAGAGTATACAAACAAAAAATCAAAGAAATCTGTTTCGAAGCACAGCGGCTGAAAAATGTTGTCACACCGCTTTTACACACTGACCAGCAGTTGATCTCGTTCTGTTTGTTGTTGTTGCTCTCTGTTTGTTGTTCCTTTTGTTGCTGTTGTTGTCGGTTGGCCTAGGCCAAGCTGCGGACGCGAGCTTCTTTTGTAGATTTAAGTTAATTTGTATAAAGCCTGAATTAATCACGCTTAATTGCAATAACTTGACCAGCCCAATTCTCCTCCTCTCCCTCTCTCACTCTCTCTCTCTCTCTCTCTCTCTCTCTCTCTCTCTCTCTCTCTCTCTCTCTCTCCTTCTTTCCTTTAGCTACATTCATTCTCACTGTTTCGTTTTGGTTTTTACGTTTATTTGATTTGTTTTCAGGTAAACTGTTGCAGCCTCTGCCTTTTGCTCGACCACCCTTTTCCCTTCCCCAACCCACGCTGCTCTTTACCTGCCGCCGTGTTGCGTTGTTTATTTTTGGTTTTCAACGTTGCTTGATTGGTTTTTTTTTTTTTTTTTTTCATTTTTTGTGTGTGTGTGTGTGTGTGTTTTGTTCTTTCCCCATCGAAGTTCTCAATGTTTCTTTATCTTTTGGTCAAATGCAACACGTTGCGTTGCGTTGCGTTGCGTTTCGTTCATAATTTCATGGAATTGAAAGGACTGAGAGGAAGAGAGTGTGAGAGAGAGTGAGCGAGATAGCAAGAGGGGTGAAACAGGTAGAGGCAAGCCCTGTGCTGGATTGATATTAATCAAGGTGTCATTGAAATCGTTTAAATTATGCACTCCAATCCAGTTCAGTCCACTCCACGGTCATTTTTTTCTCAGTCTGTCGGCATTTGTGAACCTTTCTTTATTTGCTCCCTCTCTTTCTCTTTCTCTCTCGATCTGCCGCTCTCGCTCACCTCTTGGTTAGATAAGTTAGCCAAACACTGTGTTGCAGCCTCTTTGTTCCGTGAGTCATAAATTTTATTGATTCTGTTCTTCAGCATTCCGCTGATAAGCGCCAGCGTTTAGATAAAGCTAAGACCTCGCCTCGACATCGACGTCGACATCGACATCGACAGTTCCCAGGTAGTTCGTAAGTAGGTTAGTTAAGAGGCTGTTGCTTGTGTGGGGCATGCTGCACGAATATGGCTACAGCGCTGATAAGGCCGAGTGATAAGCAAATTAATGGCGAACCAGCTAAAGTTTGTAGACCATCTGGTGCCATTCAGCCCAGTTAATTTAAAGAGGGGTATCAGACAAACGAGAAGCATTTATATTAATTTTCAACTTAACTCTTAATTTAGAGATGGATTTTTTTTGTGTATACATTGCCTCTATTAATATATTTATTTTACTTATAATCATGTTTACTACATTTACAGTTGATTTGATTTGATTGATTTCCAGCAAGACTTTTAGATAAAGTCGAATGAATGCTAGTTAAGTGTGAACAGAGTTTCACGGGTTTTAGCCAGTTTCTAAAACTGCAGCCGGAAGTTTTTCCCCCATCAATGTTATTTTTGAAATTTTTGTTCTGGCTGCTTTCCTAATTGCAGTCTCAAGGATTACGATGATGTTACTCCACCCACACACACACATGTGTCCGCCCATTGTAATGAGGCACTTACCGTTACTGGCCTTTTGTGGTATTTCGTTGGCATCGATGCCCCGTGCCTGGAAAATGGGCGCAACGGCGCTGCAGTTGGGGCTGAATTGTTCGAGGATCGAGCTGCCAGACACTGCGGAGGAGCCGCCTGGACCTGGCAATGGGCCAGGGGCGGCCAAGGCGGCAATGTGAGAGCCGGCCATGGAGCCGACCTCTTGGGGCTGGGAGTGCGCCACAGTTGTTGCAAGCAGCACCAGCAGCAGACTTTTGAATATCACAAGGCAGGCGGCATTTGTTGTTGTTCTTTTGCTTCTGCAGGGCAGATGCGCATTTTGTTGTTGCCAACTTTTCGGTGAATGCATGTTGTTGCTTTTGATCTTGTTTGCGTTGCTGTTGTTGCAAAGGTTTTTCACAATCAATCGAAAACGATTATCACACGCACAATCGAAAGATTTTTATGGCTGAGCCGGCTTTTGTTGCTGTTGTTTGATTTTATTGCACTGTGCTTTGCGCGATACCGTATATAAATTTGGCCACAACGAGAGTGAGAGACAGAGAGAGAAACAGGCACACGCACTAACAACCTTACGGAGACACAAAAAGCACACGGAGAACGTAATGCATTACGTTGTTTTTGCCGGCATTGCACTTGCCTGCTGTTGTTATTGTTGCTATTGCCGCTCCTGTTTGTTACTGTGCATTTTATGATGGGCAGACGCAGGCAATGGCTCTTTGGTTTCGTTAACAAAAAGTATTAAGAATCAACAACAATTAATATAACACGCACAAGCACACACACTCTCATTCGCAGACGCGCAGCACGCACACAACGAAACCGATGCGGAGCGCAACACTGACAAAAACGTTCGTGCGGATCGAGCGCGGAAATTTGACTGAAACTAGAAAGAGAGGCACAACGCTTACATAATGTTAAGTTACTGATACAGCTAACAGAATGTTAAGACTCGAAAATGTTACAGTTAACGCCAATGCTAACTGTGCCTCCCACTGATACGGATGCAATGCCACAAGTTGGCGCATATGTTGCCCGAACTGACGTCACAACTTCAAACATTCAATGGAAATAAATAAATGAGAATAAACGAAACCATTAAGTAGACTTATGTTGCACATTTTTATGTAATTCTTTCTTTTAATTGTTGTATAATGATAAGTTCTTATATATAACATATTTTTCTCAAGCACATCATTTTTAAGTAACCTAAATTTTAATACAAAATATTGAACACAATTTATATTACGAACGTATATGTACGATATTAATATCATAAATTTATTGCATTTTTTAACTGTTTTTGTTTGTTGGGTTAATACAAAATTTTCAACAGGCCGTAAAAACATGTTAAATAAATGTTTGTGTTGCAGCCCTATCAGCTGTTGTTGGCGGAAAATTTGAATTGAAATGCAAGGAAATTAAGTTCTTCGAATATTTGTATTTATTTTATAAGCAATTTATTCTTTTAAGCTCGGAACTGAAATGATTTGTTTATAAATCGTGCATTATTGTTATCAGCTTTGTTATTATCATATTCAAACATTAACTAACAATATATCGATGTAACTATTAGTGTATCGGCTTTTAGCTTTAATCAATCGCTTCTCCCATCGCTATCGCAGCTGTTTTGGCGGCATTCGCGACGAGAAAATACGCAACACTTTTGGAATAAGTTCATTTATAATGAGCAGTTATTTTTAAGTTTATTTGATGTCAAGTGCCAACACAATAATGTCGGATAAAAGCCCGATAAACGAGGCACTAGACAAGTTCTTTTGCCACAAAAGTTTTAAATCAGAGCTGCAGGAACAAGCTGTTAAATGCGCTGTGAAAAGTAAGCTTAGCCAGAAGGAAAATCGTAACGTGCTTAGATAAATGCGTATTTCCACTTGCAGAGAAACAGGATGTATATGTCTCTATGCCCACGGGATCTGGCAAATCACTGTGCTTCCAGCTGCCAGGCCTCATGTGCGAGGATCAATTGACGATTGTTTTCTCCCCGTTGTTGGCACTGATCAAAGATCAAATTGATCACCTGGCCAAGCTCAAGGTGCAGGCAGACTCGCTAAACTCCAAAATGAGCAGCAAGGAGCGGGAACGTGTCATCATGGATCTACGTGCCATCAAAACGAACATTAAATTCCTGTACATAACGCCCGAGCAGGCGGCAACAAAGTTTTTTCAGGATCTCCTCCATTCGCTACACAAGCACAAAAAAGTGGCCTATTTCGCTGTGGACGAGGCGCACTGCGTCTCCCAGTGGGGTCATGACTTTCGACCCGACTACCTGAAGCTGGGCGAGCTACGTGCCAAATATCCGGATGTCGTTTGGCTGGCACTGACGGCGACGGCTTCAGTGGAAGTGCGCGATGATATCTATAAGCAGCTACGCCTGCGCCAGCCCGTGGCGAAATTCACTACACCCAGTTTTCGATCGAATCTCTACTATGATATTGTTTACAAAAACTCCATTGAGGATGATTTCCAACATTTGGCTTCCTTTGCTAAGCATTGTCTTGGGGATGAAACAACATTCAAGGCTGTGCCAAAACCCAAACGAGGCTGCGGCATCATCTACTGTCGCACTCGAGATCAGGTGGAGCGCGTGGCTGTTGGCGTCTCAAAGCAGGGCGTTGCCGCGGTGGCTTACCATGCTGGACTTAAGACCACGGAGCGCACTGAGGTCCAGGAAGCTTGGATGCGCGGCGACCAGCCCATCATTTGTGCCACGAACAGCTTCGGAATGGGCGTGGACAAGCCCAGCGTGCGGTTTGTCATACACTGGGATGTGCCGCAGAATGTGGCCGCCTACTATCAGGAATCAGGTCGCGCAGGACGCGATGGTCTACAGTCATACTGCCGTCTGTACTATGGCCGCGAGGACGTTCGATCCATTCGCTTCTTGCTGCAAAACGATGCGCAACGAGCCCGTGGTCGTGGCGACCGGGAGATGCTCACGGAACGCGCTCTGCGCCAGTTCGAGCGCATTGTGGAATTCTGTGAACAGACACGATGCCGACACAAACTCTTTGCGGACTATTTCGGTGATCCCACGCCCGTCTGCAACGCTCAATGCGATGTCTGCAAGAGACCAAAACAAGCTGAAAAGGCGCTCGAGACGTTTCAAAAGCTCTGCATGGACGCCACGTTCAAGTCACATGTGTCCCTGCAAGACTGCGCCGATCTCTACGAGGGTAAGTCTACTGCATGCATTCATTGAAAGAATCTTCATATGCTGACCTCTCTTGCTTTTTAGGTGGGCGTGCGGGTAGCAAAAGAGCGGCACAAGAATATGCCAGTGAGGACTCGGATCAAGAGTCTGGGCAGAGTCACGCGGCTCTTGCGAAGCGTGTCAAAAAGGAAACCGAAAGCTTCATCCGTGAACAGTTTAAGCTGCGGAAACAGTTAAGTGCAGCTCGCACTCTAGAGCAAGAGGCAACCACGCAGATTTCTCGGGTGCAGCAAGCGCAGTCAACAGAGACAAAGATTAGCGGCCTGCAGCACTCGAACCGAGAGAAGTATCTGGATGCCATCATAGATGCACTCAAGGCCAATGTACGACAGTGTGCGAGCGACTCCACCCAGCAGCCGCGCAGCGTACTTAAGCACAACGACTACGAAGCAATAGCTGTGGAGCTGGAATATGAGGTGTTCCGGCAACAGCGCGTGGCCAACATGTACCGACATGCGCTAGCCAAGCAGGTGGATATATAAATGGAATATCTCTCAATCTATCAATATTACAATAACATTCTTAATATTTCAGCTGGCGAGTATTAAGCAACTAACGGCCAAGACGACACTTATGCCAGTTCTCGTTGACTATGTGCCGCGACCGGAAACGAGCGCCAAGGGCGTCTGGACTGGCGGGAGTGTGGCCTATTTTGAGCGTAAGCTTAAGGAGTTGGAAGAACAAAAGCCGCAGTCTATGAAGGAGACGCCAAAGGCGTTGCGCGAGCGCAAAGGCTTCAAAGAAGATCAGAGCAAGCAAACCTCAATTTCCAGTTTCTTTGTGAAGGTCAAGCAGGAGGTGAAGGAGGAAATAGCGGAGAATCCAACAGAATTATTATCAATTAAAGCGGAACCAGAAGAGAAAGCTGACGATGCGTCAATGAAAGATACAGAAGCTAGTGCCAGTGAGAAAGAAACAGAGACGGCACACGACGAACCAAAGGTGAAACAGGAACAAGAACTGAAAGAGGCGGAAAGTCCTGTAAGTGAGGAAAAATTGGAACTTGAATTCGGTGACAGAAAATACAAACTGATGTCAAACGGTGATGGCAGCTACGACACGCATCGCAAGGCACGTGTTTCGCATTTGGAGCCAGAGAAGCAAAAGAAACCGCCAAAGCCCACATCCTTCAAATTGAATTTTGGTGGATCGGAAGAGGATACAATCAAAGAGGAAACGGAAGCCAGTCCTGACTCGAATCCTTTTAAAACTGCCCGCCAAATGTTGGCTGAAAAGAAACCGGAGCTAAAGTTGGACGATGAGCATTGCCTGGAAAAGAAGAAACCAGAGCAGAAAGAAAAATCTTTGACACTTCCTGGTGGCTTTCAGACTGCCCGCCAATTACTGGACCAAAAAATGGAAAAGAAAGCCAGCATTAAAGATCAGCCACAAGTAGAGAAGGAGCCAATCGAGGATGGGAAAAAGTCACACGTTTCGAAGGCAAAGCCAACTGTTGAGTCACAAAAGCAGAAGTCCTCATCGCAGGTGGATCGGAGCAAAGAGAAAAAGAAGCCTGCTATCAATCAACAAAAGAACGATGTCAGCAAATCTGTGGTTCAGTGGCTAAATCCGTACTACAAGCGTAAAATAGCTACCAGGGAGCTATTCAAAGCACTCGCCAAACTCATCACACAGCGCATCTGCGACGGCATCCTGGGTAAGAATTCAATCTTAAGATATGTTGACCGAAGTGTAATTTTGTTTTTGCTTTTGTTTTCAGGTAATGGCGATGCCTGCAAGTGTTACATTAAGGAAACGTTTCACAGCCTTAAAATGATTGAGAATGATCAGGATATTGAGAAATATTTTACAATTTCAATCAAATGAACGAATGAAGCAGAGTTGCGAAGAGCAGAACTTTTGTTAATGTCTGACAGCTACTTGAAATGTTGTTAATATGTTATCCGTTATAAGAACTTTTTTTTGTCGTTAAACCATTGTAAATATTGCTTACATTTCTTAATCCATACTAAATTTGCGATTTAACGCAAAGCTTGCAAAACGTTTTCAAAAATCACATTTAAAACTTTACAAATATCACTTGGAAGCCAAGTTTTAATTCAAATGATCGGTTATAAGATCCCCTCTGAAAGGCGCATGTTTAATTAAAATGTCCTTGTTGAAACTTTTACAACCAAAACTGAATTTGAATTTTTGAAATTTTATCAAATTTTGTATAACAGAGAAAATGTCGCGCTCAGTTTATATAGTAACTAGCTACCCAATAAACTTGTTACCTAAATGCATATATTTTGCTATATAGAATAAAATAGATACTGATATATTTAAAAGAAATCAAATATCGGTTAGATTATAACAAACAGTTACGTTGGCTCAATTTAAAACAAAAACAATGCGTTCGTTATTTCTCGTGAAATTTATTGGTTTTGTTACAAAAATATTCGGTGTAAAACTTATGTTAGAATTAGAAGAAAACATTTCGTGATTCGTATTCTAAGGGCTGAAAGCGACACTTTTAACACATAATTCTCGACTTTTACAAATTTCCTACATATCGTTTTGTACATTCTCTTTCAATGATGGCAATTGTGATGTTTATGGTACAGACGTTGACATGTGTTTCTGAACAATGGTTACAATTAGCTGGGAGTAGGGATGCTTACGACTAAGCTCTGTAAATATTACAGTTACGTTAGGGACGGAATCCGAATTAATGAAAACCCATGTCATTCCAAGTCCCCGTGCACGCCAAAGCGAATGGTGAGTAGCACATCCAGCAAGTAGACCAAAGCGGTGACCAGCGAAATGGAAGCGGACGCCATAACCAGATCCAGGCGATGCATATTGGGATGCCAGTAATTGCGATCCTTGGTGGTGCTCCAGTCACGGAACAAGAGCGAAGTCACGGCCACGAATAGCACGAATCCCACCAGAGACCACAGCGTGGCAGTGCGCCAAGGCGTGCTGCAGAAGTAATCATGCATTAATGGATGATCGATGATGGTTGGACTGGGACTAATGATACTCACAGATCCCCAAACAGAGCCATGATCAAATAGATTGCCGTGTAAATGGCCAAGGCGCCGAAGGTCACATAGCACAGTGCCATGACTCTTGGTGTGATGAAAACCCTCAGATGGGAGTTGGTAGCCGGCTCATCGATAAGCCCCAGGCAACATATCAAGAGGCACTGTGAAAGGGTCGACCAGATGCATATTAGAAAGTTTACATATTGAAAAATATTTATGTAATAAATGAGCTGGTAAAATTTTACGAATTAATTTCTTAAACAAAACAAAATTTATTTTATATTAATTTAGATTAATATTTAAAATTCATTCATCAAGATTCACTGGAATCCTCACCCGTAGGATTTAAGATGAGAATTGATGTTTTTGGAATACACAAAAATTTCATAATTGTTAAATTGTTAAATTCTTTTGTTGTCCCACGGGAGTTTATTTTGATAAATGGCAAAATTATAAATTATGTATATATGCTTTTTTTCTTAAGATTAAATTGGTCATCAACCAAGTCAGCTTTTTGACTGTTAAAGTAAAGGCGAAAATAGAGCACTTCGTATTGAATCGAATGTCAAAATTGAATTCGCAGAAATTTCGCTCACAGAGATCAAATGAATAAAACCTAATTTATACGCTGTGCAAGGTTTGTGTCCTTGCTAATAACCGACTGCTTGGTTGTGAAAATGGGAATTGAGTACTGTACATTTAAATACAAAGTATAAATTTGTTATGAAAACGCATATATATATATATATATATATATATATATATAGTATATGCAGCTAGTTTAAACTTATTTTATTTATTTAAACTAATCAAATATTATCAGTTATTCTTTAATTTATAATATTATTTTTCTGAATAGTTAATTGAATACCCAAAGATATTATCCTCAAAAATAGATATTTTTAGGACTTGTATCGAGTTGTGCATTAACTTAAAGGAAATACTCATTTTTATTGGCATACAAATGTCCTGTAAATGACAAACGAAATTAGTTTAAAAGGCATTTTTATACATATTATATATTTTGGAAGAAGAAGCACAACCAAGTTGCATGTGAACTTATAAAGAAATGACAGAGAATGTTTACAAGGCATCCGCTGGTAGGAAGCATTTCTTTTAAAAAAGTTTTACTAAAATACAAAATTTCATTTAAAGAATTCATTTATTAAAACTCTTAGTTTGACTTGATTTAGGAAATACATGCTGTTACTCTTTATATTATAGAAATTAATACCCCACAACAACTTTGATTTAAATCATAGAGTAAGTTTTAAGTTGTAGGGTATCAGCTAGTTCGGTGCACTCAACTAACAATTTATTACTTGTTTTATTATTATTAAAGAACTTAAGGATTATGTTAATAAATTTAATTCAAATAACTTTAAGTTGCGTTATCTTAGAAATTGATACCCTATCCATAATAGAGGACATTCGCTGTGCTACACTCTACTCACCAGCTCAATCACTTTGATCGTTATCAGGGTGTAGGTTGCCTTCTTGCTGCCACTTGTGGCATAGGAATTGTCATCTGCCGGCGACATTTCGACTCGTGAGATTTCTGTTGAAAAGCAAATACAATAGATTAATCAATTAATTAATTAATAAAAATAAATTGCTTCATTCGTAGGGTATAACAAGTACCTATGGAACGCAAGTAACTCATTTTGTTCGTCTTTGCTTTTCTATTTATTTATTTATTGCTTTTCGAACTGAAACATTTATAGATTCTCTTGAGTATATTCAGTCTTAGAGGTAATTCCCATATTTGGATCTGGGTTATCTGTTATTCTCTTTATTAGCTCGGGTGCTCAGTGGAGCGTGTAAAATGCCACGCAATGTGCTCGAAATTTGTGTCAATTGTTGCAAAAGGTCTCCCACATAACTCCCAAATGGGATCTTAACTGCCGTCTAATTGATTGCCATTACAAATTCCTAAGGGCTGCCTGGGCTGCAGCTGATGTCATCTCTGGATGTGGGTGCAGCTCTTAACGATTCCCAAACCTTGTGAACGACATACTAATGAACTACTAGATAGATGATTCAACTTCTGTTGCCTGTCAATAAGTATTATCGAGACTCGAGCAATTCACTAGTGAATCAGATCTCGATACTTGTACGTGACATGTTTTCATTTTTATTTTTACAAGCTCAAGATTGTATCATTTAATGCACTTATCTAACTAATCTTGTCTTTTTGCATTGTTGAATCAGCTTATATCACAATTTACATAAATATTGAATATTTAATTTAAAGTCATTTCCATACAAAGTAAAACTTGAAACTGTTTTTCAAAATTTTCAACCTACTTATTTACAAATTTAATTCATATTTTGGAACGTTTACTTAAGCAATTATCCATATTTGAAATATTTCAACATATTTTCAAAAAAACAATCTTCTAAGAATTTTCAATAAATCTTTAAAATCAGAATAAACACTTTTCCATGCTCATTTCTAAAAGTAAGCTCGTGCAGGTATTTAAAATTTATAAGTCATATTGCTAGGGCATTACATATACCATCAATCAGTCAGTCAAGCAATCAATCAGTCAGTGCCAGCTACACATATATCATTTTAAATAGCTTCCTAATTCCGATTCAGTGACGTGTCGACAATTCCAGTTCAACCAACAATGCGACACTTGGCCAGGTCAACACTTTTGCTGTCATTCTATTTGTTGTTGTTCTTCGAGAATAAACTCGTAATATTCCGCTCCACGGTTCAGTTATTCGGGGCATTCATTCATGCCTCATTGGCGTCGCGCATTGATTAGGGCCGAATGCATTGCGAAAAGCACGTACTACAAAACAAATACCATAAACGAAGCTCTAAGGTTGAAGGTGGGACGGTGAGGGGAGGGAATTCCATAGGTAGCCCCCTCCTGAATACCCATAAGCTTTGCAGCAGGGAAAACCAGAACCCGAAACCCCAATCCGAGCCAAAGCAGCGAAAAAACTTTCGCCCAAAGCGTGGTAAAAGGTGTTTGTGAAAGAGACAGCAAGAGAGAGAAGGAGAGAGAGAGAGAGTGGAAAGGTGAGTAATAATTTTTTTTGGTAACACTAATTCGAGGTACTAACAAAAATTGTAGTGCCTAGGCTCGTGAGTTCTTGCGTGTTGCTCGTAAAGCTCTAAAAATCATTAATTACTGATAAGGCAACTCGAAGAATTATGTAAGTAGACTATAAAATACCCTGCAACTGAAATAGATTGTATAAAATTTAATAATAATTTGTAGATATAGTAGAAACCCTTAAAGATGTTTATAGCTCAAAAGTTAATCAGTCAAGACAACATAAGATATTTTTGGACAGTCTCGAATTTTGGTATACGAAGGATCATAATAGAACTCCGATCTACAACTGTTTCTTTTCTTATATATATCCAATTTTACGAACATCCCTTACCCTATGTATTTAAGTCGCACCCTCTACGTATTTCTATTCTTAAATATTGCTTCTTTTTCGTAGTAATATTACGTCATATATGTATCTATTATGATTCAGTTGACGGCGCTGCGACAAAATCTTGAAAATTGCGGTTAAGTAATTTTTGGTAGCAGCTCCCGAGACGGGGTAATTGGTATAATGCCCGAAATTGAGGAGTCGACTCGACAACACTTTTCGTGTTGTTGCAAACAAACTTCTCACGTTTTTTAGCCAAGTCAATCAAAAAACGAAGACCCAAACAATTTAGAAGAAAGCCTAAAAAAGAAAACAAACAAACGAGGAGGCAAAATAAACAACCACAAATAATGTAAACAAATCGCTTGACCAGTTCAACGGGTTTCTGAGCGGCTCAGAGAGGAGGGAAAGCTTAAGAGAGAGCGAGTAGGTGAGTGGGAGAGTGGGAGAGCGGGAGAGCGGGAGAGCGAGGCAGCCACACCTGTTTTGCGCTCGCGCGGCCGCAGAGCTTCTTGCTCTCTCGCTCCCGCTCTCGTTCTCTCTGTGTGTGAGTGTGCGCAATATTTTGGCCGGCAGTGTGTCTTAACCTCGTTTCGCTTTCTGTTGCAGGCATCTCGAAAGGGCTTGGCGGGCAGCCCACTAACTGGTCTGGTCTGGTCTGGTCTGTTTGGTATTGGCCCGGATTGGGTCATCGACTTGCCAGTTATGTTCGTGTTGTTGTTCTTTTTGTCGCAGTTGTTCCGTTTTTGTTTTGCTCCGCCATTCTTGCTGACAAAGTACCTGAGCTGGTTTTTATCAGCCACAACTCGAGCAACGCTTCTGCTTAAATGCGCCTTATTTAACTTCACTTTTCGGTCCCAATTATTCAAAATGCTTATCATGATCTCTAAGTTAATTGCGTAGTGTAACAAAACAGGTTTTGCATGTAAATGAAATTGTGGAACACCCCTAATGCGCCGCACATCTCGATTGCAACGATATGCACAAGGGGCGGCTTTCGTTGGCGCCTACTGTACCTGGCCAAGTGGCTGTTGTTGTTGCTGTTGTTGTTGCTGTTGTTGTAAGTCGCGTAAGGGCCAGCAATGTAAACTGCGTTGCAGTATTGTGACACGCTGCTTGCTGACCTCATTTACACCCCGCCCCGCCCCGCCCCAACCACTAACTGGCCAGCTCTCCCACACAAGTTAGCCATTCTAATAGGGTTTCGCAGTCATGCAATCAGTTATTAAAGTTGGCTTGTTGCCCTGTTGGGTTCGAGCCTTGGAAATGGTTGCCTAGGCAGCCCAATTGGCGAATTCAGTGACAAACTCAATCGAAGGTCAGTGTCGGCCAGTGTTTACTGTAGTTAAGAACTACTCTAATAGTTAATGGCAAAGTTAAACCAAACAAAGTTACATTTTATGTCCACATTAAAAACTAATAAATACTAATATTTTGAAAAACTTATTTATTTTTACTTTGTATGGCAAAGAAGTTTTTGGTTCGATCTCTACAACAATGATCAATACGAAACCAATATACTCCTATTGCTCTCTGAACAGAGTATACCAAATATTCAACATTAATAACAACTGTTCAAACTGTGGACTAATATTTATTTTGGACTAAGCCGCAAGTTTTTTCTTGTCTTTCAAATAGTTTCATATAAAACTTTTTTTTCGGCTAGCTTTGTGAATCGTAAAACAAACAATTTGTTAGCTGGTGTAAATTGTACATAATTAGCACAGTCCAAAATGAACAGCAACAATTTGTTACGCTCTTGTTGTTGTTGCAGTTATTTACTGTTCTGCAATAACAATTAGTTTTCGGGTGGGGCTCGACGAGAGCATCGATCTCGGACACAAGAGCACAGATCTCTGGTCTCCGGCCTCCGATCTCCCATCTCCCATCTCCCATCTCCGATCTCGCTCCGCCTCCGACTCTGGGAGTCTGCGATGCTCATTCGCTTTGATAGTAGATGATGCACTTTTGCGTGTTGCGACAAGTTAGTTACAACTATTTTTCATTTTTAATTTCTACAAATGTTTTGGCTTACAGAACAGGTTTTATGTTAGGCTGTGTGTGTGTGTATATGTGTGAGTGTGTGTGTTACAACATATTATGCATATGCGTTGCGTACTTGGCCAATACTTATTAGAGGTGCAGAAAAGTGCAGCCAATTTATGCTGTTAGCGTTTGTTTTAGTATGCTGCACAAAAACACGTTTACAGTGCGTCACAAAAGTTCACATATACAGTAAGAAATTGAATTTGAAGCGCGCAATTCAATTTAAATATTTTGTATAACAATTTGAGTTCCGTTCAATCGGGAAAGTTGGAAACTGCAACCGACGACACGCCAAAGTCAACTGCTGTAACGTATCCAAAACTTAAACCGTTCGGGCCTAAGCTCCAGCCCCAGCCCCAGCCCCAAGCCAATACTTGCGAGAGAGAAACTGACAGAGAGCGAGAGAGAGGGATACACACACTCACACACACACATAATGAGAGAGCGAACATAATTGAGAAAACACGCTTGAAACATTTTTACTAACCAACTGATAATTTATTTTAATATTAAATATTTTTGAAATTATATTGGTAATTGTTTATTAAAACCTTCTGGAAATGAAAACTTTAGCAATCAAATGTTAGTTCTGTTATTAAGCTCCATTTCAAATTTATAACAGCGTATTAATGGCCACGAGTGTAAACAGCCAAGTTAGCCAAGTGACAAACCACACCGTTGTGTACCTTGACTAAAATGTAAGACGTCACTGTTGTAAGCAATGGTTGTTAACTCTGCTAATAAAAAAGTACCTCAGTTCTTGGTACCCAGGGAATTTAAAAGGCCTTGTTGGCAATATTTTGAATTATAAATTAATTTCAAAATTTTGATTTTTTTTTAATATATGATTCTTGATTAGTTTTTAATCTTATGCTATGTTTTTAAATAAGAGTTTTCAATCATATGTGATCATATGTGATGTATGGTTAAGATCTGGGTAAACTATGTTCATATTGATATATAAGCCTTAAAGAAAATATTAATGCTTAAAACCCAAAATCCAAATAAAATACGTGAGAACAATTACAAACACAGTTTAAAGTCTTTACTTTATTGCTTCGTTATTGTTTTTAACTCTCGGGTTTTCTCTTTATCATTTAACAAAAAATATACACAGCTAGAAAACTAGGAAATAGAAAACTTGAATAAATACATATTGGTTAACTGTACAGAGCATTATGAATTAGTTGATTGTTTCTTTTTCATCTTCTTTTTTCTGTTTTTATACAGATATACAGTTTACAGTTACGTGCCACCTCACTATTGAAACAACAAAACTTAAATACAGTCTTTCCGTTTACAGGCCACAAAAATAATTGCCGCTACTTAAGATAAACAATAACTAGCTACAACAACACAATGGAACGTATAAAAGCACAATTACGGTACGAGTAACTGTATCTATATGGGCACTACTTTCTAGAGTTTTCAATTATGTACAGTTTGGTGTGTTTTTTCATCATATATCTGGGTTATAGTTTTGTAGTTTTTCTACATTATACTTTACTCATATAAAAACGCTCCCAGTTTGGAATATTATGTGTCAGTAAAATTATAAAGCATACTTTTCGGATGACAGCTTAATATTGATCCTTACAGATCTTCATGAAATACTCGAAATGAAGCTGTAAATCAAACTGTGTTCCAAGTTGAGAGCGTCTATAGATATGTATGTTGAGTTGGTTACCTTAGGGGCTTATTTTAGGTATAGAACGCCTCTGATCAATAGGTTTCATAACTCGCGATCGCGTAGCCTTAAGCTGAGCGGAGTTTTGGGAGCGAGCAGGAACTCAAATTCCGTTTCCAGCGGCTCCACAAAGCTGACTTCGAAGGCCAACACAAGCTGCAAGACAATTGAATAATAATAATTGTAATTGTAATTGTAATTGTTGTTAAATGTGCAAAGGTTTTCCTTATCACTCACCTTGGCGAGCAGCAGCACCACCTCCATTTCGACGAACCGCTTGCCTGGACAGGTGCGTCGACCCACTCCGAAGGGCACCACGATGCTGGCACTGTCCACGTTCACTGTAAAGTTGCCCGAGCCGGAGTCTATCCAGCGCTCGGGACTGAATTGTTTGGCCTCTTGAAAGTTGCTGTCCTTGTGGCAGGCGATCATGTTCTGGCACAGCACCACCGTCTAGTTTAAAGTGGTAGCAAAAGAAGCTGTTAGAGAGTTTCATAGATCAGCCACGGCATCGGCGTTGAGTACTCACGCCCGCATTCAACGAGTAGCCGGAGAGCTCCATGTCCTCTTCGAGGATCCGCGCCAGGCAGAAGGCCGTGGGCCTCAGCCTGTACGATTCCTGAATGCAAGCCTTCGTGTATGTCGCATTTGTCAGCGCATCCTGCAGGATGTTCGTGTCCCGACACTCGCGGAACTCATCGAAGATGCGAGGTATAGCCGAGGGCTCTCCCGTAACGGAGCTGAGTACGAAGAGTAGCGTGTTGGCTAGCTAGAAAGAGAAGGGGAAAGAGCAGGAAAGAGAGAGAGAGAGAGTGAGTCAATATGAAGAGAACGAAATTTATCGAAAGGGAGTTCGTACCGTTTCAATACCCGCGGCTATGAAATCAATTATCGCCGACTTCTTGTCCCGTATGTCCAGCTCCTTGAGCTCGAGTATGTTTAGGAATACGCTGCGTAGTCCCGCAGCATCCTCATCCTCGCAGGCAGCCGACTTCTTGTGCTCCTCCAGCTCGTTGTCGATGATCTCCGAGATGACACTGTGAATGCGCATTAGACATGGTAGCTTGGCAAAGATGGTTGCTTATATCTGATCTTATACCTACTCATAGATCAAGTCTTCGGCTCGCGCAAACTCCCGATAGGTCTTGGTGGGAAAGTATTTCCAGAGTCCCAATCCGTAATAGGAATCGCGCTGCGAGATGAACAGCTGCTTCACGGCTGCAGCCAATTGGCTGATCTTCTCTGGCTGTTTGGCATTGGGGCTAAGGAAGCCCATCCGCCTGCCCAGCATGAGGGTGCAAACCGCCTCCAGACCCATCAGATTGGCCAGCTCCTCGAAGTTGGCCACCACCTGGGTGTGTGGATCTCGTTTCGCCCGCAGCAGCTCAATAAAATCATCACAGACTGCGTTCAGAGCGGGCAGAAAGTTCTGCAGGATGCGCGGCGAGGTGATGCTGGAGGTGAGCGAGGAGCGCAGTCGCTGCCACATGGGACCCTGCTCGTTGACGATCCCAACGCTGGCATAGCGATCGGGTCGGGATTGCCGATACATGACAATGATTTCGGTGGGCGGTCGAAAGGGATATTTGCTGGGATACTTGAGCACCTTCTCCAGATCCTCGCGGTTATACAGATGCACAATCGGCACATTGGAGGGCATCACCTCGAGCACAATGTCGCCGTACAATCGATTCAGATCTGCACCAGAGAAGAGCGGCAAAGAGACAGATAGAGAGAGAGAGAGAGAGAAGAGAGAGAGACTGTTGGCATGTGGTCTACAATAGTGTGAGAGTCTGTCACCTGCGTAGACCTCATGCAGCTTTGTCATCTTGTAGCGGCGAAAGAACACCAGAAATATCCACTTGGTGCCCAGGAATGGTATGCGCTGCGGTCCAGGTATATCCCAGATGCTTCGCTGCTTCCTCTGCTCGATGGGCGTGGCATGATAGCAATCCTCCAGAGGCGTATTCTTCAGCAACGGCTTCAAGTAAATCGCACTGATCTTTTGCCTATGAATCGCACAATAGCAACCGAGTACAAATACCAGGGCGAGGAACAGTATCACGGCCATTACCATTGGACGCTACAAAGAGGAGGAGGGGAGTTGTAGTTCGGAGGGGGAAGGCTTATCGCTTAATCGTAGTCGCCTGCCTTACAAGAATATCTTTATGCAAATTTTCTCAAGCACTTTAATAGATTTTATTTATTTTGTTTATTTTATTTATTAAAGCCAAACCAAACCAGTCTGCGGCCTTAACTTAAATGCTGCTTTGTATATAGAAATTGGCACCTAGATTTGCTAATCATTGATTTTGCATTGTGTTCGGGAGCACGATAAGAACTTTTTTTTTGTTATTTATGTTTTTTTATATATATATTTTTTGTAAGAACATGGCAAATGTCTCTATACCATAAGCGTTCAGATAAGATAAGCCCGACAACGAAACAGTTCAAGGTTGGTAAAAAAAACCTAAGACACTGTGAGTTGCCAAAAAAAAAAATAAAATAAAACCAAATTGGGCAATTAAGCAAAATACGACTCAAGTAGTAAAAAATCTAAAAAAAAGTTTCCATATCGTATAAAATATTCCACATGTGTAAAACAAGATATAAGACAAACTCCGTAGTACATAAAGATAGACACATTCAATTAGGGAATATATTTAAAGATCAAGCATCTAAAGACATAAAACGCACTACCCTACTCTATATTATGGCAATACTTAATAAAATACAAAAGTTACGTAATAGCAATATTTCTAGACGCAAAATACTTTCTAGTACTACTTTATTCTTGTTCATCGGCTTTATAAATATATTTTCAACCTGCTAAATGGGCAAAAATACATGTACATGTAGTATATATGTGTGTGTGTGTGTAGATTTATTTTGGAAGGCGTCATTCCCCAAAGCTGTCGTAAAAGTTGGTGTGGTAAACAAAACCCGAAAACGAACCCGAATATTTTTTTGCGCATTGGATTATTCAATTCTAGTATAGCAAAATACTTCATAGAAATTGTGAAATTCCGAAAGCAAAACAAAAATCAAATGCCGAAGACTGAGAGTAAAGAACGAAAACTTTCCCATCGTCTCGGCTTACATAATAAATTACATAATATGCTTTCTAATGTCGCATTCTGCTTGCTCGATGCTTTCTTCTCGCTGCCTACGGCTAGTTTCTGAGCCGGTTTTAACAGCGGACTGGAACGGAGGCTTCTAACGCGGCTCTAACGACAAGCAACACGCGAAGACATTCCCCCGTTCGATTCCGGCTCGATCTATGTATCTGCATATTAATCATGGAGCCGGCAACCGCCGAGACGTGATCTCTGCTTAGAAGAATTCGCAAGAATTCTTATTAAAAAGCGAGTTTTTTCTATATATCTAGCTACCATATTGCTGTCTGTTTGGAAAAGTGAGAAGCGCTTAGAACGGCGCACGCGTCGCCCCACTGATGAGGAAGTGATTAACAAGCAAAGAAGGAAGTGCTGAACTGGCTATGATTCTACATCCATTTCTCGTGTTTCCACTTTTTGCAAACTTTACTTATAAACAAGCCTATTGCTTCAAGATCAGAGAAGAGGGCCCCTCTATTGTTGTTGAGTTTGTGGACGAGACATGTGGAGACATGTGGAGACATTTAGGAATGGCATTCAGTCACGTAGATACCCCAAAAATAAAAATCTAGCCCGAAATTCTCTTATCTTAATTTCTTCGCAAATACATTTTATACATGGGGTATTATTTGATATAAAGTGCGTGCATGTGTGCGCGTATGTGATCTTATTTCTGACCTGGACAAACAGAAGTGGGCAAGTACTTCCTGTCATCGAACATTAATCATTTTCAAGATACACCTTCGAGCACACACGTTGATTCGAAGATAATAACAATAAACAATCAGAGTTATGCAATAGTACTTGTAGAATTGAGAAGAAAATTCATTTTCGAGATGAATGGGATAGAGTTAGAGAGTAAGGGAAATACCTAATGTATCTTAATTCTTATGCTCAAAGATTGAAATTATCTAAGTAACATAAATTTTAGTGCATATAATTATTAAATGTAAAAGTTAATTATTAGTGATCAAATTACACAATATGAAACAATTGTTAAATTTTAGATATATCAAGATCAATTAAGATTTAAGTGAATATATAGGTAGTTATTAAATATATTAAGCAAGATAAAAGCACACTAACTCAATTTTAATTAAATGATGATCGACTTAGAGATAACTCCAAATATATATCAGTATAGTATAATGATATACATTTTTAATTAATTAATTAATTATTGAAGATTAAACCGAAGCAGACATAACTGTTAAATTTGCCTCTAAGCTTTAAGTTTTATGTGCGAATTTCCTATTGGACAATTAGAAACGAATTTCGGCCAGTTTTCAATATCTCACAGCCCACTGTGCGGGTCACACGCCCTTCTGAGAGCTGCACGCGAACTGTGGCATTCCTTGACTACATTTGTTGATCATTTTTCAGCTTTCTTTGCTTGCTTTCCCAAAAAAAAAAAAAAAAAAAATATGATAAAACAAATTAAGAACACAAAATACAAATGCGATAAAACAGTATAACATTAAAGTGCAATAAAAAATGTTAATAATTCTGACAATTCAGCAAAATCGTTTGCATTGAACTGATTCCTTTGGCGTCAGGCAGTCCAAGTCCAAGTGCAACTGGAAATTAATGTTGACACCTACATAAAATTATTCAGAATTTGCTTAGTAACTTTGTAAAAATATAAATAAAACAAAACTCGTGCTTATACAAGGCGACCTGCAAACGAAGCTAAAATGTGGCACAAAATAAAAAAAAAACACAGTATGTAGAAAATATAAACTAAAAATGATATAAAAAAGTGTTCTACCAATTAGCCGATATTTTGTTGTTGTGCATTTTGCGAAATAAACAAGTTTGTGTTTTCATCAGAATTTACATAAACTTTTGATCATATTCTTGGCTATTTTTTTGTTTTTTTGTTTTTGTTTTTTATTGGCACATTTTTTCACATTTATGGAAATGAAGCGAACCAAAAATACATTTTATATATATACACAGATATTAAACGAAAATAATCAAAAAATAAAAATAAAAGCCACGCGATCCGCTGCGCAGTTACAGAAGAAGAAACCACAGCTCAAAGCGTAGAACGCTCAACATCAGCAGATTATGTCACTACTACCGACCATATAACATTGCACACGCAACGGAACCCAGTCGAACCGATGGCTTCATGGTCACGGCCAAGTCTAAAGCCCCAAGCGACAAACGGCCAAACGGCCAAACGGCGAAAGAGCCAAACAACCAACAGCCAAACGGCCAAAACGTCCAAAACGGCCAACAGGCAGCAGCCAGCGGGCCAACAATTTTTCGCGCATAGCGTTTGTCAGCTGTCGGAGAGAAAGGGAAAGAGAGCTGGCGAAAAAGAGAAGGCAATAGATCGCAACCCATTAGCTAAGCCCTGTCCGACGTTTGGCCAAGTTCAATGTACGGCCAACGACGCGCATGATACAACCACAACTGAATAGAGGAGTCTGTAAGCAACCTCCACCTACCTGCCTCCTCGCTTTTTGAATCGTAATAGAGAAATAGAGAAATAGAGAAATAGAGAAATAGAGAAATTTCGCATTAGATTTTTGCAGAAGAGCTACGGCCCCGAAGTCTGGTTATGACCAAACTAGCTTTGGGTTTTGTTATGCCGTTAACGCCGTTGTCTGTGTGAATTATTCAATACCTGGAGAATCGTTAGAGGAAAAGTGTGAGAACCCTGAAGGGCACTCCTGTTAGACCAAAGAGAGACAACATTCTTTGAATAACAATGATCGTGCATTATTATAATTTTAGAAAATAAATGTCGATAATAATAATGGAAACTTATGCTAGAGCTTCAAAATAGAAATGAAACAGAAAATGATATTTTTTAATTAAGAATATTTCTACTAAGAACTTTTAATTATTCATTCAAAAAACATACAACTGGATTACATTCTCATTCATTGTGGGAGATTTACTGCAGAATATATATATTTGAAATTTAAAATCTAAAAACTTAAGAGATGAGAGATAATAAAATACCTTATATAATTTTGTTCTAATATAACATCTGAGAACTCTCAATATTACAAAACAGTATAAATGGTTTTAATTAAACACAACTGAATAGTCATTACAAAGAAACGTAATTTATGAATGAATCTTTCCATCCCATATTTTATAGCCGAAAAGTCAGTTTCAGATCCCAGTAATCGTTCCATTAAAAAAATGTATCATCGCCTCGAAATGTTGCGGTCAATGTACGTTACTTATGGCAAAAATAAAAACAAAAACAAAAACAATAACAAAAAAGAAAAAGGAGCGACTGACATTCACTTTGAAAATGTATAAAAATGTACAATAATTTTTGTTGTGATTATTACAAACCAGGCTAACAACAAAAGTCAAGTATCCATTACACAATATGAGGTTTATTTTAATGATGATAATGAACTTGAGGCACATTTTTTTGATAACAAAAGAAATTTAAAATTTGCATCATAATTACTTCTCACAATGTAACTCACAAAATCTGCGTGCGAGCAATTAATGATGAATATTAATGAGTAATTAATAAATAAATAAATAAAAATCAGATGCAACTGAAGCAAACTCACACTCCAATCCAAACACTCGAAAAACAAGAGCAACTGCTGTGAGAAGAGAAGCTGAGAAGCTAATCATTGTGAATGTTTGCCAAATTAATATAAATATTTATTTATGTATACATATATATACATATATACGTATATGTGAATATATATATATATATATATTTGCCGTTTTATTTTCTGATTTCATTTTGAAGTTGCGTATATTTAATTATACATTTTTTGATTAACTGCGGTTAAACAAACTTTTTATTGTACACTTGAAAAAACTTTGCCGTGAAAATCCAAATTAAAAAAGCTTTATGTATGTTTGAACAGTTTTAATATGCATATGTCTGAGTTCAGTAATCAAAAATTGGCATTTATATAATTCATATGAATGAATCCTTAACAATATCTAGAACTTCGACCTTGGCCCATTTAATAAGTAGAATATGCACCAAAGTAGTAAGCATTCCAAAATTTAAAATTAACTTTAAAAATATACTATTTATTTCCTTAAATTCTTGAAAGAGGGACAACTTTTTCCAATTATTCCTAATTTTTCCTAATGATTCCATTATAAAAAAAAAAACTTTACATCTTATTAGAAACTGTTCGAAATTCTTGAACACCTCTCACTTATACATATGTAGAAAACTTTGTCTTTTATACTTTTTTACTTACCTCTTTTTGCGTATTAATTTTAACAGAAGATCCGATCTGTTTTTGTTGTTTTTGTTATTGGACTTTCGGCTAGCATTTTGGGCATTTTTTGTTTTTTGTTCACTTAATTTACTTATTTCATTACTTATTTATGGATAATATATTGCACTGCGTAACATATGTATGTATATAAAACTATTATCACTAACCGGCATTTGATTTTATTTTATTTATAATATATATAACTAATTGATATTTTCTTTTTTCTAGAATATTTTATAAATATTTTAGCTATATTGCACATTGATTATTTGTTTGTTGTAATTAAAGCTCTTTATTGCTGCATATTTTCTTCGATCTGCGTTCTCTCTAATCAAAATCAGAAGCTTTGCTCGCCGTTCTTATTGTTATTGTTGTTGTTGCTGCTGGTAAGATTGATCTCGTCATGGTTCCGAAAACAATAGAGTAGGCTCAACTTGATTCTTAATCACATCCAGGCCCAGACAGTGCACTTTTGCACTCGTACTGGAGATTCGTAATTGCTGAGTGCCTATTGTGAGTTGTGTGTAATCAAAACCGCATCCGTATCCGTTCAATAGAAATGTGAAATGTGTGTTTGTGTATTGTGTGTAGCTTCTAGCGTGGTCCAGGCCCGAAACCGGAGGAACCAACTGAACAGAATCACAATCCGATTCAGTATCCGAAACAGTAGCTGTAACCACAGTGCCCGCTGCGATGACAACTGCGACGCTTAGTCAAAGACTGACTGAATATGAATGGGAATGAATGTTGAGCCCGCAGTCTACGACAACGACGGCCACGATGTACGATCGTTTGAGCGCCTCGGCAAAGCGAACGCCGCGAGCGGCTCTTCCAACTGATTTAATAACCAAGCACTAAAGCAACAACAGCAACAGCAGCAGCAGCAGCAGAAACAACAACAACAGCAACAGATGCAACAAGTGGCTGCGATTCGGATCGATCGTGTTGATCGGCTTTTATGTGATCGTGCAATCAACGAACGAACGAACGAATGAACGAACGATCGATTGACCGACCGACCAGCTGTTCGAATCCGTTTTGTGTGAGTAAGGCAAGGTTCTGCCAGCATAGTTCTGAGTGCGAGTGTGTGTGCGTGTGTGTCTCAGTGTCAGTGTGTGTGGGGTCTGGTCTCCCGGCAGGCGATGCCGCTTGATATGATAGCATCGTGTCTGAACCGTGTTGTTGCCTACACTCTCTCACGCTCTAACAGGCTGACAGACAGACAGACTCTCGCGAGCGCTCTCGCTCGGTTGCTCTCTTTGCTGCGGCTGAGCGCTTGCTCTCCCGCTGATAAGAGGACAACAACAACAAGCGCTGATGTCGCTTCTCGCTCGCTGTTTGCGTTTGTTTCTTGTTGCTTTATTTTGTATGTGGGGTGTGCGTGTGTGTGTGTTTTTATTGCATATAAAAGCTCAATGAAAGTTTGCTGTGAAACAATGGAAGCCAAGGCGATTTGTTGTTGTTGTTGTTGCTGTTGTTGTTGGGTGGCTTATTGAAATGTTTACATTGTGAGCTGCATTTATGCAACACGTTGGCAGGCGGCGACAGGACAGGAGCAGCTGCAGCGGCCGCAGCGGCTGCAACTACCTCAATGCGTGGCCGCGTGCGCTGCCCGGAGGTGCCTCTCCGCAAGCAGCTTGGCGTGAGGTAGGTTGACTATGACTGCGCCAGAGGCTACAACAACTGCATAACTGGTTCGTCTAGGCAGCGGAATCAGCTGTGCTCCGTCTCGCTGTCCAGATGTCTAACCAGCTACAACAATGTTGCCGCCTGGTGGCTGCAATTTGTGCGTGTGAGCGTTGCGAGTGTTGTTTGCTTGAGCTGCTGCTGGAGCTGGAGCTGGAGCTGGAGCTGGAGCTGGAGATGGACCTGGAGCTGGAGCCGGAGCTGAAGATGCAGCTGGAGACTGAACTGGAGACGGAGGTGTAGGGGATCGTCAATTATATAGGCAGCTCGTGATTCAGAGGAGCGGCGGGGTTCAAGGGGCCGAGTGTGTGAGCGCTAATTGTCTTGATTGAGTTTTAAATTAATGCGAATTTGAGTTGTATGTTGTGGTTGTTGTTGCAGTTGTGTTTTAAGTCATGCGGTAGTGCGATATACACATGTACACATGTTCACATGTACACATGTACACATGTACACATGTGTGTATTCATGCATGTGTGCTTAAATAAATACAGAAAGACGTGAATTAAGTGCCTGAAAGGGTTGTACTAGTAATAAATTAATGGAGCTTACTTAGTGAAGAGAACAGTACCATAGATCAAATAAAAATAAGTTAGTCGAGCTGCATGTGAATAGAGAATTAGCGAAGGAGAAATGTCATTTTTACTATAAATTGTATTTATCTTAACTCAGAGTTTTTAATTGATTAACTTAAGAGCACATTTGTTCTTCCGTTCCATGGAACCGTGTTTTGCTTTATTGACTTCTAAGTAGCTCACACGCTTCCATGAACGCCACTTCTTCTACTTTATCCTGTCGATCAACTGGTGGAAGCGAAGAAGCCTGTACAACGCATCAGCTAATCATTATGTCTCATCTGCTGACTGGGATAACATACTGAATGAATGAATGACTGATTGACTGACCGACTGATTGAGTGATTGACTGACTGACTGACTAACTGACTGACTGACAGACTGAATGCAAGCTCATGGGCTTTGCATTATTAATTAACTCGACTGCTGCTGGTTGCTTGCTTCCCTTTGTAAGTCCAACCATTAAGCCATACCAGACTGCCTGCCTGCTTTGGCCGGTTTCCTCGTCTGCTCTCCTCCTCTCTTGGGCTGTCGCGTCTTGATTTCGGTCTCAATCTTGGCTCGGTCGGTAAGTCAATCAAAGGCAAAAACAAAGGCTATGCTGTTAATACTTTTTTTCAATTAGCTGTATACGCAACACACACACGCACACACACACAGAGTCGGACACAAGCGCGCAGATGAAGAACAACAATAAACAACAACATGCAACAACAACAAACGTACAACAACTACAACAAACAACAACAAGCCGCTTTTCCAACGAACAGGTTTCTCACGCGCTGTGGAGGACGCCAACGTTCTATGCCTTTTGGTTTGTATTTTCAAGATTTTCATTTGAATTTTCATTTTACGACAAGTTTCTTCCTTAGGGGCTTACAACTTTTCCCCTTCCACTGCTGCCTCTAATACACTGTGAATCGTTTGTGATCGAGTCACTCCGTTTATATGTAAATGATGATGGCTACCCGGCTCGCCAGACACAAAGTTCTTTACAACGCGCCCGCCGCGACACTTTCGGCTCACTTCATTTTATGGACTAAAGCGTAAGACTTGGATCGGGTTTTGCGTTGAGTCGCCGCTTCTCTTGCCACTGCAATTGCAATTGGGGGAGCTGCCTTTGATGGAGCCTCAGCTCCGCGTGCTGCCGTGTCAGTCCCACTCCCAGCCGCAGCTACATTCACATTCACATCCACATCCACATCCACATCCACATCCACATCTACATCCACGTCTACAGCTACAGCTACAGCTACGACTGCGGCTTGAGCGTTCCCTTAACATTTAATGAGCATTAACAAGCTGCACTTAAATGCAATAACAACAACAATTGATAACAAGCAAGAATGCTCCATTTGAAGAAGAGAGAATGTGGCTGGTAAAAGAGTTTAGACGATCAGCAAGTGCCCTGCTCGCGGTTGCTTTTCTATGCGATTCTCAAACGGACAAGAAAGCTAGATGAACGACTTATTGATCAGTATTGCTTCTAATGTGAGTTTCGATCACTAATATTTAATAAGTTGCCTAGCCTCTAGTCAATAAATCGATAACCGAGCGGCCAATTAGCTGATCGATTATTTCTACGGTCTGTGGGTAAAGGACTCACACATCTTGTAGGGTAGATTGGAACGGCTACTCACAATCAGCTCCACGCTGTCTGAGTGCACGAGCATAAATACTAGAACTCGTAATGCGACTACTCGTATGCAATCGTGTTTATGTGAGTGTTTCGCTTGATTAACACGAGCTGCAAATTCATTTTGCCTTGTTGTCTTCCTCTGTTTATTGTACACTTATGTGTGTAAGTGGCCAGCAGGCAGATGCATTGCGTCGGCATCCTCGAGAGCTCTACACACCGGAGCCAGCTCTGTGGTCAGTACTGTGCCAGTTGTAAGCGGTAAATCGATGCAGAGGGCCATCGCAACACTTACGGGTATGTATTCGTGTGTGTATATGCATGTGTATGTGACCCAATGATCTATAAAGGGCGCGGGCAGCGGCTCTCATTGTTGATAAGAGTAGCGAAATCTATCAGAGCGATTACTTCAGAGTACGAATACGAATACGAATACGAATACGAATACAAATACGAATCGGAACATAATCTACTATTACAAGTCCAGGGCCCTACTATCTACACACACACACAAACACAAACACACACACTGCTGCCCATTCATTGAAGCAGTCACACACACACATGTACACACAACCAGACGTACGAGAATAAATGCCTCCCCTCTCCATCGCAAATCGGATTCCCATTCATTTCCATACATTGCGTTGGCGTCGTCGTTGAAGTCGCTTTGCTTGTCCTTGAACTTGACCCAGCGTTGGCGAGCGGCCCTTTTTTATTATTGTTATTATTATACAAGTGTGTACACTTTATACTATAATTAATAAATTGAAGTCTGTGTGGATCGCTCTTGGAATCAGTGTGTGAGGGGCCTCACTTATCTTTTAAGTGCTGCTGTGCGCTGTTTGTCACTCGCCTGTTTCTTTCTACAGATTGTAATGTTTTTTCATCTTTCTTTTTTTCTTCTTTCTGATTTTCTTAATCTTATTTCTTTTTTTGCGTATTAAACAAATTTTTCTGACACTCAACATGTTGATCTCTTGCACTTTGGACTGATAACACTTGAAATTTTATTTTTAAATATACGAAATTTGCATTATTGTTTCTGTACTAGGAATCTATTGAGATTCATCATTCATTTTTCACAGTTCTGCTTATGAATGTAACTAGCGAATACTATATAGCATTGCTTCTCTCTATCAGCATAAACAGCTGAGTTAGAATATAGAAAATTATTAGTAATATAATAATCTGTATACAGCTGTAGTATATTTCTAATATTGCTTACCTACTATTACTCACAGGTATACCCTATATTTTCGTGCTTATAGAATTACGTTAAGGTCGGTTTGCTAAGAAAACCGAAATTTTATTAGATGGAATCTTCTTTTCAATGGCAATGCAAAGGTTTTTTTTATGTATCCGACATTTTTTATACATACTTTTATCCGACTGTTTTGACTACTCAGTTAGTATTGTCTGCTGGTCTACTTTAATAAAATAATTTTCTTCCTTTATTTATACTCATACAGAATGACAAAACCTGGTTAAACTCAATATCCAGATAGAATAAAAGATTAAAAATAATATTTAATATTATTAAAAAAAAATTTCACCTTACTGTGAAATCTAATAATTATTATTTATTGCTTTCATTATAATTCTAACACTGCGGTTGTATTCTAAAAAATCATTTTTTTTTTTCAATTATCTAAATTAATTAATTATTTATATAAATTAAATTAGTCATCAATTTTGTCACAGCTAAAAGAATGTTAAAAAATATATTTTTTGATGCGTAATTAAAATTATCTAATTAAAATTAACTTAAAAATCGATATAAAATTATAATCAGACCACAAAATACAATGAATAGAAATCGAAATTTATACTATTTATATTTTATTTATTTTTTTATTCAATTAATTCAAAAAATCTTTCGGCTTAGTTAATAAAGTTATCTGATCTTTGACACAGCTGAACCAATCGGGAAGTACGAAGTCTATTCGGCTTTGATTATCGCTGGCAGCGATCGCATTATTGATTCATTGACATATTTCTGCCATTGATCAACTTTCTCAGACTTTCTCACAGAGCAGATCTGCAAAGCTCGACAATTTTCGCTAGTCTCATTTTGCATAGGTCAAATATTTCAATATTCCGTCGTACGATTTGTTGTCATAGCTCTGGGACCGGGCATGGCGCTACTCGAGTTACGGCCGTACACCCGGCTTTAGCCAGACTCTGTCTGGTTGTCTACAATTTCAGTTGGAAGCGTTTTTCTAGGTTATTTAGCCATGCACTTTTTTGCAATTGCCGCATTTAACACAGCTTGTGCGACTCGCATGCTAATTTCGTAACAGTAAACGGCTTTATAGGCCCAGACCCGCACGAGTCTTTAACGTGATAAGAGTTTTTTTTTTTTGTTAATTTTTTAATCAGAGGGGGAGTAAGCGAGAGGGTGTTGGGTTTGTCCAACATTGCGTATGTTTAATTATTTGTTCATTGGGTTCAACATTTGTATTCTCATTTTTTATATTCTTTTAAGACTTTACTTTTAGCTTTTAGTAAGAGAACAAATATAAAATGATTATTCGTCACTAATTTTACTGATTGGTTTAATGGAATTATTAATTATATAATTTTTTATTATTTGAAACCTTAAAGGCATATTTTGTGCTGCGAATGTAAATTTCTTGCTGAAAAGTCTTTATGACTTCTGTATATATATCATTAGTTTTTTAACATAGATCGTAAAGCTTATTGAACTATAAATGACATTTGTATCCCCTCTATTTAACAAAATATGTTTTATGTCTATTAGTTTTAAACTATTTTGTCATCATTGCTAGATAAATATTAACACGTAAATTCAAAGGTTCATGAATTAAAACTTCGAGATTTACCAGAAATAAATGTACTTTTATTCGTTTCAAAATCGGTTTAAAAAATTAATTTCACTTGTATAAAATATTTATTTATATTTGTGCTTTTGCCCTTCAATCTGCTTTCGTATCTGAATTAGCCTTCGTTTATTTTCAAGCCGCGCTCAAAAGTATGCTGCAATATTTAGTATATGAATCGTATTAAGCGCACAGGGTGTTCCTTGCACACACAGTCGCAGGTATGCAAATGTGAATGTATCACCTATAAACATTTATGGCACAAGTATAAACAAATGATCAAATTTAATTAATGGCACATTTATGTTTGCTGCTGCCACTTAATTTTTATAAATCGCAATTCAGCCATGCCACGCCACGCGCAATTTAACACGCAAAACCAACAACAACAGCAGCCACAATTGTATACAGCAACAATAAACAGGAGCAACAACAATTATTACGCCGAACCCACGACATCAACAGCTGCGACAGTTTTTGTTATTTTGGAGCCCGGCATTACGAATATTTCCATAAAGCGGCGCCTGGTTGTGTTTAACCCCACCCCCTAGCAATCCCCTTTGATGCTTTTGGTAAAAGCCACAAAATGCGTGTTTATTAATTAAGCGCATTTGTTTTCATTAAACAAACGTTTTAATTGAGCATGAAACTTGGCGCCGAATACAAAAACAGCCCGCGACAGGGCAATAGACGTTGACTGTAGCCGCAACCCTTTTGCAACCCTTACCATGCACTCACCTGCCAAGTCAGCCACCCCCTCAGCCTCTTTAACCGCTCTAACCTAACAACCCTTCAAGCAGATGCCTACACATATTTCTACATAATAATTAATTTTGTGTATTTTAATGGATTATAAAACTCGCAACCAGACGAAATCCGCGTTCTCCGACATGTTTTGTCAGCCTTGATTGATGGAAATGTTTCAGGAAATAAGAAATATTTATTTAACTGACTATTATAACTAATTTTTGATACAACATTAAAATAAACAGAATGAGTTGAAAAATTTAATAATTATAGTATCATACATACACTATGAAAAACTTGATTGAGTTGTACAAACAGTTAACAGTATAACAGTAAAATTTAAAATTCTAAATATTCTGGTTTATTTTGTTGCAGTTGTTGTACAGAAACTAACGTGCTGTATTTATATATAACATAATAGTAATAATAATATACGATATAAATAAAATAAAAAAATAGAAAATTTGAATTATCGCTTAGGTTTTTGATTTGTCTTCTATAGAAAATTGTGCAGTAGTTCCTTATGTTTAAGTATTTGCTGTTGTTGTTATTGGCCTTGATTTTTTAACGATTAAATACACTGTTCAGAGTTGAAGAGCTTTAGTATTGATGTCCATCATTTGGACTGAGTTATAATTCAGAAAAGCAGAACGAATTAGAAAACAGTGTAAAAAATTTAAATAGTTTTGTTTTATTAATTGATTGGTCAAATAATATATCTAATCTATAGATATTATTAACCAAAATAAATATTAAAATGTTAACCCATAAAACTTGAACAGTGGATGTATATTAAATTTTGGAATAGTATATTTATATGTAGTCGATCAAATGGAATATAAAAAAAATGTTAACTTTAGTTCGAATATAATCGATAACAAAATTATTATCCAAGAATTTTACTAATCCTTCACTCTTATAAAATGGTGTTTAACTATAATTCAAACGTATAGAAAGGAAGAACCAAATGTTTGATTTTATAACTATTTGTTTGCCACATTATCAATGAAAACCTTTTATGTATAAATTAAGTACGTGAAGGTTTATGAAGGAAATCCAGTAAGGCATTCGGGATCTTAAGTACTTATTGAATGGCAGCAACAAAACGAAAAACTTTAGCCAAGAATGATTTGGCAACTGTTCGACTTACTTTTATGAGTTGGCCTAATACATAATATGTATTCCTCTCTATGCGCAGCTACTTCCAACTGCTCTTAACTCAACTGAGCCGCCGCACACAAATCATAATTCTGTTGGCCATAGATAAAGTAAGTAATGCGGCTCTGCTAGCTGCTTGCTGCTTGCTGCTAAATGGATTTCCCAAAACATTTGCCAAGTTTATCAAAAAAATAATCATAAACGCGCACAGACCGAGGCACAAATATATAGACATTGAATTTACGCAATGGTCGGACTTTCGTATAAAGTGCTTTTAAAACCCAGCCAACGAGTTGATGGGCAGGGCTAAGAGTATTATTCCATTTTTTTGTTTTGTTTTGTTTTTGGGCCAGCCAAAGCTGTGGAAAAGTGTTTTTCATAAGCAATAATAATAATTTGGAGGCCGAATTTTAATTGCACCCAAGTGGCACATTGAAAAGGCACCGAACTCTCGCAAACACACACAATGAAAGAAGTTCGGAGAGGACCAGTTGAATGATGGGTTTCCAAAGGGAATGAGTGAAAAACAGTTTTCGGCTGGAAAAATAAGTGGGTTAGACTGCAGCGAGCGGGAAAACAACTTTAAAGAGGAACTCTTCCCTATTATAAATAATATGTTTATATGTTGAAGATAATGAATTACACAACTAAATAACTTACTGGGAATTACTTTAACCGTTTAATAATTAACTTTAAGCCAAGCACCATATTTTCCACTGTAAAAATGACAGTTGGAGTAGATTGCAAATTATTCATTCGGCATAGGCAAGATTTGACGTATAGCACCCTCTAAGGCATTAGTTGTAAGTGATTTTTTGGAAATGGGTTGACAATTTTCCAATGTAAAATTCAAAAGCCCTATTCCATTGGCTGGCCGTCCAACCGTACATCTGTTCGTATATATGAACGCGTCGATCTGATCAACCATGAGAGTTAGTAACTTGAAATTTTACTTGTTTTAAAAAATTGATAACTCTCACCCGTTCTTCGATATCAAATTTTTTTGTTATTCGAGTATATCGTGTACATTTCTAAAGGTATTTAAACATATAAATGTTTATTTTGATATATATAGCATGTATACTTAAACAATAGATGATTTTTTTCAGATTTTGAAATACTCTTTTTCCCCAAATGTACACAAGTCTAATTTATAAGGATATATTGTTGCTGAGGATATACTAATTGTAATGCCATTAAAACATATCACAATAATTTAAATTAGGTCGGAAACAAAATTTTTACAATGTGCTGAGTCACCATTTTTGGCATGCATATGCTAGTTGATTTCTTCTTTAAGCATGTAAAGATTTAAACAAATTTTTAAGCACCAGACAAACATAGCTAGATAATCCTATATCGTTTTTAAGATTGAGAATATGTTTTCTTATTAAGAAACAATTTTCAGTGAGAACTAATAATAATAAACCAATAAAAGTAGTCAATATTTGTCGCTTCGCTTTACTATATCAAACCAAATTCTACTTCAATATATGAAATTGAATTTGCTTACCTAAAAATATAGAGAAATCTGCCAATATAATTATAATTATTTGTTTATAATATTGGATATTTCTATACTCTGTTCAGACTAGAACAAATGGTATATTGGGTTTGTGTTATGTTGGTCTGGCAGTGCGTTCGTCTGTCAAAATCTCACTCAGCTCTTAGAACCAGGGACTTGAAGTGAAGTTTATCTTTATAAAACATAATATGTCTATTGTTAAGATTATTTATCTATAAATTAAATTAAATTTACGCTGATTAAGCTGATGTTTAAATTTGAATAATTAGTGATGTATATCATCAACTCAAAGAGGGGAATCCGGGAAAGCCAATGCTTTGACTATTCACCAATTGAACAATTCTGTAAATTAATTATAAGATAAGGAGGACTACTGGAAACGTTTGATTGGAACAGAGTATCTATCAATCGTAACGGTCTTACTAGTCTCAACCAGAAACAGAGTATTAAGCATATAGAAGTTTTTCCCTGCCGTTTATTTTAATGGTAGAAATTAGCAAATATAATTTGCAGCTTGGATTTCAGTTTTAGTTGGCTTGCAAATTATTTGGTTTACTCAACATCGAAATCAAATGCTAAACTGAATTGGCCAGCTTTTCTGCAATGGAATTTCTCCATTTGGCAATGGCAAAGTAAAAATCAAAAATATGAGCGAAACGAATTTTTTAACGTTTTTATTTTTGTGTTTCTTGTTTTACGAATTCAATTTGCGCCATTGTGCATTAGAGGGTGTGACGGGGTATCCGCGACTTGCCACACGATAGCCCTGCACTAGAGAGAAGGCCAGAAGAGAAGAAGGGGGGATGGGGTAGGGTGAGGGAGTGGCACACCTCACTGACTGGAGTGTCGCGGCAAATGTCATAAAAATATGCGACATTTCGTTTTTATCGCTTTTGAAAAACTTTATTCTTGGCGTTTTGTGCACCACCCGACACTTTGCTTTTTGCTTTCTGCTTTCCGCTTTGTTCGATTTTTATTTTTTTATTTACATTGGCAATTTCTTTGTTTTAAACAAGCAGCGCATTGCCTTTTATTTCTGAAGCTCGATTGGCGATTGGAACGCGCCCGATTGGCTGCGATTTGGTTCAACTGGAAGGAGGCCCTGTTCATGCACAGTGGTACAAAACCAAATAAAACGAAATGAAATAAAATTACACATATGTCATTTTTTATATATATCATTTTGATTAAGCGGTTCATTAAGGATAATAATTCAATTCAATTTAGTTTTGAGTACTTTTAAATTATCAGAAATTCGTTATCATTGGTAAAACGTTTCAATTTATTGGTAAATAGTGGTAAGGAATAAACGTTATACATTTTAGTTATAAATTGAGTTTCGATGGAACAAAAAAGTTATATATATTAAGTATAGATTAAACATAAAATTAGTTTTGCACTTGATAGCAACCGATTGAAATTGTTCTCTAAGTTAATCGCAAACTTTCCATCTTGTTAATAAACGTTCTTTTGAAATTACAGGCGAATATCGTTTGAAAAACTTTTTATTTGGTTGCCTCGAACGTTTGTTTTATCAAAGTTGTATTAATTATGGCATATATAAATATATAAAATATAAATATATAAAAGTAATATATATTATAAATAATTCATTTAAATGATTAAAAATACAATTATATATGTATATACTAAACATATTTATAAGCAATACATGTATTATATTATATTATACATATATATTACTTTAACTTTTTGTGATATTGTCTGATTTTTAAAATGACATATTTTTTAATTCGACTATGCAAACATGCACTTGGCCCACTGTACTTCTTAAATAGCCCCGCTTCGATAAGGAACTCACTCCAGTAAGTTAAACATCATCAACAACATGGCTGTCCCTGTTCGAATGGGTACTCGAGGAAAACAGCTTTTTCGCGTCGCCATAAAATGCAAGTGGTCAGCAAGAGAGAAAGAGAAAGAGAAAGAGAGAGTGGGAATGAGAGTGAGAGAAGCAAATCGGAAAATGAAAAACGAAGAAAAACAATTAAATGGCAAGCAGCAGCAGTCGTTGGGCAAAGAAAACAAGCAAATAAACTTGGTAGCTGCATTTGCGACACGTCGAATTGCTTTCCCGCCAATGGGGCAACTCAGTTTAATTGAAATCAAGTTGAAGCCAGTGGGGCAAACCAAGTGGGCGGCTGTATGCGAGTTGTGTGTGTGTGTGTGTGTGTGGCGGGTGGGCGGGGTCAGGTTTGCAAATCGAATTGCAAAACCCAAAACGTATTCGAAAATCGACAGCAAAAGTAATTGAAATTGTATGAGCAACAAAATGTTGCAGCGCGGCAGTTGAGAAGGTGGCAGCTTCGACTGTTCGAGCTGCCCCCAACAGCACATTTTCCACATAAATTGGCAACAGGACGACACTGCAGCAGAAATCAATGTCCCAAATGGCAAGCAAACAGGAGAAATACTCTTACAAAACATGTTAAAATGTAAATAAAATGTTGTCTTACAATAATATAAAAAAAATTAATGTATATACATATATACATATATGTATATAAAATGAATAAAATATAGTTGATATTTACATTAGTGAATTCTAAATTTCAATCAAGAACTAAATATATAATATTTTCTCTTCTCCAATGGATTTTCGAAAGTTAGTTAAAAAAATTCGTCGTAAATTAAAATTTTAACAAAACAAATTATTTCATGCTCTTAGGACATTGTCATTGTTCGTTGTGATTTAGTTCACGAATTTCAGATTTTTTCAACTTCGTGCTATAAAACTTTACTATTTCTAACCCTGAATAATTTCAAATTAGCGCAGAAATTAAGCATATCTATTAATTTGATATTAATTGGTAATTTTTGCACAATGCTGTTAAGGCCCTTAAAGGCAATAATTTATAATAATTAAAACAATAAGTTTTATCGAAGAATTTGGTGCTGTTAACCGACTTTTAAATTAGCTTAACTTTATTGTAATACAATTATATATATGGTTAAGATGCCGCTCATATATGGTTTATAATTTGAGTTCATGTGAAGTACTTCGTAATAATTTTACATTTATCATTTTTTAATTAAACTAGACTTTTTCAGTATTATTTTTTATTTTTTAATAAATTTTGATTTGTTTTGTCACAAAGAGCTTAGCATATTCGATGTGCCCGTCACAAGGTTACGAAGTGAAAAGTTTTTCAGGCCTTGGTACTTTTTTTATGGTTGTCGTTTACGCACCCACTCACTTTATAAGTAGGAAAATTTATGAGCCATGTTAAGGAAATTAAAAACTGCCACGGGCCCAACGATTGCCAGTTTCTTAAGCTGATTAGCTGGCAAAGGAAATAATGTTTAATTACTGCGACAAAAAACACTTTCCGCACTCCGTACCGTTTAAATTGTGATTCACTTTTTGTTGGCTTGGGGTGCTTTAAGCAATTTGCAAATTGTTTTCTAAGCGCACGAACACAAAATCGAAAAGTGTCAGCAGAATAAACGCTGACAATAAATAAAAATGGAAAATGATTGAAACATGTGCCGTTCGCTTCCTCGTTTGATATGCCATACACGTCTCTGCCTCTGTCCTATATCCCCCAGCAGCTCCTCTGTCCTTCATCTGCAACGCATTGTTATTCCCACTTTACTCGCTGTCAATAGGAAGGAAATGTAAACAAATACAAAAGCAATCAGAGGCGACATTTACCGACGATCTCACATGAACGCGCAGCAAAGTATGCAATAAAAATATGATTAGAAGTGCAAAAAGGAGTGCAATTGTGTGGACGAAGACTGCGTTGGTGTGTATCTATGTGCTGGTAAAGCATATAACATATCTTAAAGAACTGTTAGCACATCAAATTAATCTTTTCACATATATGTATGGATTATAGATTGATTGCTTTTTATTATTAGAATGTTTGTTTTAGTTATTTTTAAATATACGTATGAAAGTTTTGTTGAATTATATTTCAATATTTTTATTACTTAAGTTCTCATATTCTAACATAAAAAATGTTCGTCAACCCTCTTAGCATTTACCCATTATAACCCAAGATAAGGCGCATCGACATGGATAGCCAATATTGATATCATGACAAGCCCAACTAATACCATATTGATTGTTTATCAATAGCGTAACCCTCTCGTCCTCCATATCACCTTGAAAGCGACCCCAAAGCATTTGCACCACATAACTCGGCATCAGTCGGTGGTTCTGTTGAAGTATAAAAGGGTTTTATGACCTGTTGGACAAAGAGTAAAAAAAGGCAACCGATAAACAATTTGTATATATATATATATATGTATATGTATTTGTATATTTTTATATGCCTTCTTTTTGCCAGTTAGTGGGGTTTGAAACAAATCCCGAACAAACATTAATTTGTAACGCACGTTTGGCCAATTTCGGTTTTACAATTTGCTTTCTTTTGACCATGCTAAACCAACAAAATATACCCCAATGACCGCATAACGAGCCGAAATCAATTTGCCACGTTGATAAGGTTAGGCCCAACAGCCGAGCAACCCTTTCGGCCTATAAAGGGGTAGCCCTGTCATAGCCGGGATTTATAGATATTAAATTAGACAAGATTTTAACGCGCACGTAACTTTGACATACATCAAATCCCGGTAACCCCGAACGACTTAACTTTGAGTAATAACCTTAAACAACAACAACAACAACAACAACAATAACAGCAGCTAAGCATAAAAAACCCAACACCAACAAAAATGCAAATTGCATGCCAAATGCTGAGATTTCTTTTTCTATTTATCTTTCAGTGTTATTTTTTTCTGCTGACCATTCAAATATTGTCGAATGTCAGAATGTTGCACACATGTGCCCCATCTTGTTCCTCGCCTTCGTCTTCGTCTTCTTCGTGCCCCAATTTCATGTTGAAATCGTATTATAATAATACACCACAATAATAATAACAATAATAAAACTAAGCAGCAAAAGAAAACCACAATTTTGTAGGTGTGAAACGGCTTTTGTTAGAAATGTCGAAGCGCTGGTCACATCTGTTTTCTTATTCCAGTTTTGAAAGGATTATTGGTTGACTTGGTTGTGGTTATATTCAAAATTAGGTAATAGAATTGATTCTACTTTGATAAGCGTTTGTTTGATTCGTGTTTACCCTGTTGAACATATTTAAAGCTTCTAACAGGAATTCACATATCTTATAAAAGTTAATTTTAAATCTATTTAAATTTAGTCAAGAAATCTTTCAGGTTAAGCTTACATAATTATATATTTATGCTCGTATAATTATATATTTATGCCCGTATAAATATATAATATTATAATAATAATAATATAATATAAATATTTATTGCATGAGCATAGCTTTTGTAAATTTCAGTATGTATACTGAATGCATGTAAATATTGCATATATGTGCCGAATTCCGGTTTTCAATGGGTTCAAGATATGAAAAACGACAGCTTTAAACTATTCGAGATCTATTCATACACTATACAAAAGGAAAGCAGAAGCTTAACTTTTCCGAGCCTTAAGTGATTTTTAAGATCTCTTGATTAGATCATATGTACACGACCATTAACTTCTTCTTCTTGCACGTAAAGACTCTTAATTTGTATAAAACATTACTTCTGGGTATTCTTCCATCCAACTTGTTCTCCAATTGCCACCTAAAGAAAAGAGTCGTAAATACCAGCACAGATTTCTTCTTCTTCGTCTTCCCTCCTCTTCAGCAGCTGCCCGAAGTTTGACTGCTGCATTGTGTCCCACTGTCAATTCACAGTTTAATGAACTGTGTCGCAAAGCCAGCCTAACCAGATACTGAGCCCAGCCGTCAGCATTAGCCATGGCTATTTACCTTTGGGTTGATTTTAGTGCCAACATGTGAAAAAATTGAGGCCCACAAATTATTTATTAATTACCCGCTTCGTTTTCCCTCTGGCCGAGTGAGTTTAATCAACTTTGGACCATTTTTGTTTTCGAAATGCTCCCGCACTGCCCTAGAGAAGATATTCCAAAATATATTCTCTGCTTATCGCTGTTGTCATTTCGTATAATTTTCTAGAATTTTGTGATCTCTGGTTTTTTTTTTTGCGCAATAAAACAATAAATCAATCACTGTTTGGGTTTATTCAAAGGCCAAATCGTTTGTTCTATGTTTTGTTATCTATTCCAACTTTTTACTAGCCTGTTAGATTTTTTATATTCCTGCTGGTAGTGGTGGGTATTTATGAGTGTGCGTAATACTTTAAAAAAGGAAAAAGTTCCTCAGTTTTCCCTTCTGTGTTGGAGATCTGTTAAGTATGATAATCTTCTATGTCATTGTTGTAAGCATAAATTTGTATTGGATTGTAAAGAAGATCAAAGTTAAGGATGGGCAAATAAAACGGGGTATAGTTGTTATTTATTTATGTATACATGTGCGACACACATACAAATGAATAACAAAGTCAATTAAATTGAGAAGAAATGCGTCGAAACAGCAACCAACAGCAACAGCTGTGGTGAAAAATCATTTCAGCTTCTCACACAATCGCTTGATTTAACAAATTGAGTTTGAGTGGAATTTTGAGTGCTGAATAATTTGCTCTCACTGCTCACACACACATAAAAGTGCGACAAACAATGGCGGATGTGGCTCTTTCTCCCTCTCTCTCTTTCGCTCTCTCGTTATTTTCACCGCTCGTGATCTCAGTGTCCAGTGCTTGTGGTAGGTGTGGCCTATGTGGCGCTATTTCAATTCCATTGCGTTTCACTCGCTTGTGTTGTTGTTGGGCTTTCGTGTATGAGTAAATTAAAATTGTGTAGTTTATTATTAAATGAAGCGCTTTTCTGTATTTGTATGTGTATCTCAGCTATTCGTAGTGAATGCGCATTTCTATATAAGCATACACACACACACACATACACGTATGGGAATACATATGGACATGAGAAATGTAAATTGTACTGTATTGGCATGCCCGGCAGAGACACATAATAATATTGAAATGTTAATTAGCGAATTAATTAAGTTATTTTTATTTGTTTGCCTTTGAGTGCTGATAAAAATGCGAACAGACAATTAATTTTAAATAACGTTCTGAGAAGGATTACTAAAGTAAGCGGTGAACCAGTTTTAATACCAAATACATTTCTTAACATAAAGATAAAAATAAATTTATTAAATTTCTATAAGTTACTGAGATTTTAAATAGGGATTACAAATTTAAAGATATAAAAACATGTAAAAATCTTTATAACATTATGTTATATTATTACTATCCAAAATTGTTTGGAATTAATTTCAAAGGTGAAATTCTGTGTTTTTTTTGCATTGACCACATTTAGCTCAGATTAATTTCTCTTAATTATGCCAATGAAGAAATTTTAATTATTTTAATGAATAAATTCGGGGAGTAAAAAAACATTTGCTCAATCTCTGCCAGATACAGCTTCACTTAATATTTATAGCTTTTTAAACAAATAAACAGCATTCACAGTCGGGCCGCGCCTCAAACAGAGGCCACCCACTACCAGCAGCAGCAACAACAACAACGCCAGTGGAAATGCACTCAGCCAAACACATGTACACACACACACACACACACTCACACACAGAACAGTCGCCTGCATGTATAGCACACACTCAGTGCTGAAACGCAACCAGTCCAGTTCCAGCTCCAATCCAATCCGAAATAGTTGATTTTAATGATGTACATAATAAAATTCCCATTCGTTTTGTGCCAATGCCAATGCGTTCCAGCTTCATTGCATGTTTACACTGATTGTGAACGCACAGGCATACACAGACGCACACACATTCCGTCAGCACAGTGATTTGCAAAGGAGAGAATGAAACAGCTGCATCTGTGCTGCCTCTGCCTCTGCCTCTTTCTCTCTCGCTCTCGCTCTCGCGCTCTCTTTCTCTCATGCTGGATGCTGCACCCGAATGAGTGGAAAAGAGCAACCAACGGGCCGGCACAGGGCTGCTCAAGCCGCCGCCGCCGCTGCTGCTGCTGCTGCTGCTGCTGTTGAGATTGCACAGCGTTGAGGGTCACCATGTGAAGTGAAGTCGTTCGAGTCAATTTCGAAATCATTCGTTAGTCTTAGGCCTAAACAAGCGGACACGCGCGCGGCTAACTCCAATCCAAATTTGTCGTAGACCAAGTTGGCAGTTACGGTGATTCGTGTTCTCAAAAGAAATGCAAGCGAATGCTAAGAGTTTTCCATCAAGCTGAACCTTTAGAAAGTGCAAAGTTTCAACCGAAAAGTGCGTTTTACTTCATTATCTTGTGTGAATTAACCGAACCAACAGACAGCAAGGAATTATATCAAATACCATAGCCTGGCTATACTTCTGAGTGCAACGCGTGTTCCACGAATATCCCAAGCTGGGTAGTCCATTTCTGCACTCTACGCCCGCGGGTGGCAGCTGCAGCAGCAACAACCCATCTCCCACACCATCGGCAGCCAAGCAGCTCGCCCAGACATTTCAGCTGTCGGCCAACTCGGCCTTCAATCTAGCCCTGCCGCCCAGCTTCTATCATCGCCTGCCCACAGACGGACCCGGTCCCAGTCCGGCTAACGCACCGGAGTGCGCTCCACACGACTACGTTCACTCGCCCAGCACCGATCCCGACATGGATCTCATCAATCCCTATATGCGTCACCACAGCTTCGCAGCTGCCTCCCAGAGCAGTCCGCCGTCGGCGGCGCAGCGGCATCATTTGGCCGCAGCGGCTGCGGCGGGTCTCAGCAACGGATTCGCCGACGTTCACGCACATGCGATGGCCGCGGCTGACTATCAGCAACAGCTGGCGGACTACCACAGCGCAGCGGCAGCAGCGGCTGTCTACGCCAGCACCAACAACAACAACAGCAACAACAATGGACTAAGCAGCCCACTGATGCTGCTGAAGGCAGCGCACGGCGGCGCAGTTGGTGCCCGGCTGGAGGCCAAGTCATCCGCAGAGGATTCGCCCTCGACAACGCCACCGCCCGCCTCGTCGCGCCTACACTCGGAATCGTCGCCTTCGCCCCGGTACGAGCACAACTCCAGTCCCGGCGTCGACAGCGCCAAGTCCTTCACCTTGAGCCAGCGGAGCAGCGGCGGCGAGGAGCATTGCCAGAACAGCGAGTCGAGCCCGCCGCCATCCGACTACAGTCCAGAGAACTTGACCAGTCGCAAGTATCAGCATCAAAGCAGCGGCCTCAACCCGCTCAGCCTGCACAACAGCAACCACACTAACAGCAACAACAATAATAACAGTGGCAGCCATCCCAACAACAACAACTTGAACAACAACAACATGGAGCACAAGCTCCCATTGAGTTTTCTGGGTCCGCCGCTGGCGGCGCTGCATTCAATGACCACAGAAATGAAGACTGCACAAGGCGTCGGCGGCGGAGCCGGCAGCGGGGTCGGCGGCTCCGGCAATGGCCTGGTCTACGGGCACAGTCCCAACTCCCATTTGATCAGCGAACGCGTGACGGGCTCCAGCTCGAGCAGCTCCACGACTACCAACACACAGGGCGCCGCCAATCCACATGGCATCGATACGATACTCTCCAAACCCCCGCCGGTGACATCGGCGGGTCTAAGTGCTTTAACAGGAGGTGAGTGCCACAATATGTAGTCTTGATCAATAAGAAATCGGAAGGTTTTCTTTATTTTAGAATTAGCTTCTACTATGATGGTAAAATATTCTGTCAGAAATGAAATATTTCACTGCAAAGGCAATGATATAGATTGATTTATATGATTTATGTATCTATATCATTGCTTCTGACAAAAATATACAGTATAAAGATTGTATTATCTACAAAATTAGCTATGAATGAATATTTGCTCCATTAAAAAACGGCTATCAAATTAGTAAAAAAAAATTGATCGAACTTCAAATATTTTTTATCAAACTTTTGATTTTTGTTATTATAAACAATTTATGTTCAATAAGATAATCATTTAAATATAAGATCTTATAATTAAAACAACAAATCTCAAGATCTACACGATATATTAAATACATTTGCCTTCTATTATATAATTAAGAGCATACAATTTAAATTCTAGTCTGCATTCATCTCTCCAAATTCTCCCACTTGCTTCTCAATAATAATCATAGATATAGATTTGATAGGCATTGAATATCCCATAAATGATAAATTTGGCCACCGTTATGTAATGCAAATGTATTGAATAGACATTATGCACGGCCCCAAAAATTGGTTTAAATGCTTTTGGAACTGGTTCGCTCACAAGCGACAGCAACAAATGTTTTGTGCATGAATCCGGTTTGACATGATTCCACAATAAAATGGCAACAACAATAACAACAACAACAACAAGAAAACAATTGAGGCCTCCAACTCTTCCCCCGCAAAGCATTTTATTGGACACAATTTCCAAAATCATATAATATCAAAATTGCAAAATGACGCAAAGCGTAATGCGATACTTAAACGTTTAGCAATTAGTTGTCAAATTGTTTGTAATTAAATCAAAATGACACACGAAAATCATGGAAAGGGACAGATGGGGCGGGGTAGGGTAGGGGAGGGGTATACAGCATATATGACTCTGCCGTTTCACTAAAATGATTTCAATTTTTGACAGTTAAATGTAGCCCAATTGTGCGGCATGACAAAGTCGACCAGGCCAAAAAGGAGTGGGTCAACATTTGTTCGTGTTGTAAATAAGTGTGGGATGGGGACTGGGGCTGGGGGCGTGGTTTGGCTAAGTGGCAGAAAAGACAAAGGTGGGGGAAATTGGGCACCTATGCGACAGGCCGTTGACAATTTACCATAAAATTTTTAATTAATTTTAACGAGTTCGTTTATGGGATTTGATTTGATTTTGTAGCTTGTATTTTTTTTTACTCGTATACAAAAATAAAAGTTTTTTCATTCTCTTATGGCAAATTATTTAATAGCATCAAACTAATTCAATTAAAGCGTTTAGATGTGCCAAGTTCTAAGCACAATGAATTGGCAGATGCTTTAAACTTATAGGTTTTAGAACCTTAACCTTTGGTATTTATATTTAGAAAGTTACATAAGCGATTGCTAATGTTATTGATTGCCATACATAATTTGTTCTAATGCTTTCAAATTTAATTATTAATGGGTGTGCATATCATTTATTTTGAATTATAAAATGATAATATTAATTTTAATTTAATTATTTTTAGAAATAATAAACACAATTGATTTACTCCCAGATAATTAACTATGACTAAAAATTGTTTGTTACAAATCAACACAGTTAAAAACATATTTAAATATTGCCTCACAATTTGAAATATAAATGATGTCATATACATATGTTACTCAGTAAAGATCTCGTACACTAAAAGGCTCCAAAATTTAAATAAGTCTTTATATATATATATATATATATATATATATTGAGACTTAGCTAATGCCTAAATTTATATCTTCATAAAACTTCTCAGAATTTTTTTATATACCTAGAATCATCTAATGGCTTAATTTAATGCCTACATAGTATAAAGCTTTTTAGATATTTATTTTATATATTTAGACGAATCTAAGGTCTAGAATTTATACTCATATGATACATCTTAAATATTTTTCACATAGACTAGAACAATATCTATATGAAACTTCTCAAATATTGCTTATACATTTAGAATTATCTAGGGGCTAGAATTTATGTCCACAGAAAGCTTCTCAGATATTTTTTATTTCATGCCCACAAAATTACACATTTTGAGTTTTGCCTCTTTGAATGGAACCTAATCTTATAAGTGCATTAAAGCTAATTCGATCTGTATCCGTTACAGCTGGCATTCCACGTTTCTCCATTGCCGCAGCCGCGGCGGGCATGGCCCAATATTTGTCGCAGAGCCAAGGAACGCCCTTGAAGACGCACGCCGGACACATCGTGGATCGCACGCATCTGTACTGGCCGGGACTGCAGGGTCTGGTGGCCAATCCGATAGCGTGGCGGGAGCGTCTATCGAATACAAGTAAGTGAATATCGGCACTAATTTGCAAATGTGAAGCACTTCGCACCGCTTCCACTTGAAACGTCGATCGGGGAATCGCGTGGAGCTGGGTGAACAATCAGTGCATTCTCCGTGGCACAGTGGCACGTAATTTGGTTACAATTGTTGGGGGCCTCCGGGTCCGATGATTTGTCAACAATAAAAGCCACACCCCGAGGCGCAGCGCGACTTCCTGTTGATACCGTTAACAAAGCGCAGCGAATGAGGCAGCTGCCGCTAATGATCATGGATCGTGGATCGTGGATCGTGGATCGCTACTCAAGTGATTACCAATATGACGCGTCCAATATGCTTAGTGCAGCCCTTGGCGCATTGTCCGGCTCATTAAAAGAGCTGCCAGATAAATAAAAGCAAAAGAAGAAGAAGAAGAAGAAGAAGAAATACAAATAAAGAGAATCACTTTAACACGATCAGCGATCGCATCGAAACATCCAACGATCGATCCAGATAGCTGACAATGACTGCACATAAAAGAAGAAGAGAGACTTAACCGAAAAACCATATGAAATATTAATTTACTGGCATCTTTCGAATTCTGGCTGGATCTGGTTACTTCATTATTACATCTATTTATAAGGCACTGAGTCGTCGCCCCAGCACTTCACACCTAAGCTCATTAAGTAATCGTCCAGCTCCAACTCAGCTTCACTCCAACTCCAACTCGAGCTCGAACTCCAACTCCAACGCCAATTCCAGCTCGTTTTCTCATTGTTTATTTATTTAAACGCCCCTCTCCTCATCCCTTGGCCCAATCGGCTCCGATGGTTAATGATCGCTCGCATTGGCAATTGATTTGATTTGATTTGATTTAGTGCTGTGGCTACTGCCAGGGTATCAGGGAGTCAGGGTATCAGGGAGTCAGTGAGGAGTCAGTGGAGCCAGCTGCTGTTTGGCTTTTAATTGCGGCCATGACTGTGCACATTTTGTGGCCGGGCTTAAAGTCGGAAATTGAACATAATTTTCTTATTGAATTAGTAACGAGATCGCCAGAGATCGCAAGAGAAATGTCGTTTTTGTTGTATTTGTTGTATTCGTTGTGTTTGTTGTGTTTGTTGTGTTTGTCTGGTGTTCGACTCGCTTTCTGAAGTGTATCGTGGAATGCTTGGTAGCTGCTCCGATTAAGTAAATATTATTTCAATTGATTTGCCAAACAGTGTGCAGCTAGTCTCAAGAGCGAGTCAAGTGGAGCAACATAGGAAGTCGATACTGGGCAGACTTGGCACTAATCACAACGACCTTATACGATGAAGACTTAAAACCTAAAGTTGTACAGATTAACCTTAAGATTTCGAATACTTAATTCCAATTAGTTCAATTAATTAGCTATAGTTTAAAGAAATCGCAGCCCCATAAACTTTATTGAATATCATACCTATATAAAATGCCTATTTAAACATTTTAAAGACAGCTTAGTTATACGGATAATATATGTATTATTTAATTCGATTTATTTATGTCTCTTATAGCCATTTAGTCCCGATTTGTTAGTTGTAAACAAAGACATAGATAAAACACGCATTTGTTTAATTTCGAAATATTTATAAATTAAACAAACTGTGATACAACACAATTATTTTCTTTTTTGTAAAAAAACCTTTCTAAGAAGAATTTAATTATTCTTATGAGTTAAAGAGATACAGACCGAAATTACTAGTTGTTATAACAATGTAAACAGAGCATTGAGCTGTTGGATACACCCGACTAAATCACTATTCATATTTCATATTTCATAACATTAAATACATTTTTTCCCACATTATTTGCAATACAGCTACTGATAGACGTATTTACCAATTTTATAAGCCTTGATAACTAACCTTTCCAATGTTATCTCCGAATAAGTGACTAAATTCAATAGATAAAACTGATAGCGACTTTATTAATGATACTATATGAAGTTCCATATCCTCGGTGGTTGTTTAAATATTGTGATTCCATAAAAAGCGCAATGAACTCATCGAAGCTCACAATTACGCAATTTCAGTGCATGAATTGCATTGCAAATATTAATAAAAATGATAAAAGCAAATGTGCATTTATTACTCATAACAACAACAACAACAAATGCCACAATAACAGTTTGTGGCACACTTAATTAATTAGTGTGTGTCGAAAATCAAATTAAATACACATAAGGAGCACACAAGCAAAACAACAGCAACAACAAAATAATAACACGAATGAATAAAAATAAAATATATAAAATAAAGAAATAAAGAAATCAAAACAAAGTAGAAGAGCAATTCTATAGCATACTTTTGTGTGCACATATAAATTCAAATGAGCGCAACTCAACAGCCGCCATTTTTAGTGCGATGTCCTCTGCGCAGCTTCGCATAAACAACAACAACAACAAACACACACACACACACACACACAGATGTAAAAGCCACGTACACATAAAGCTTTTGCTGCCTTGTTAACATGACAGCCTACAAGCACATAAACACACACGCAAGCACACACCCACACAGACACAAGTGCCCCGTTTTGGCATACTTTGCTGTTGCTCTTGTTGTTGTTGTAGGTTCGCTTTGCCGTCGTCTAGATAATAATGTGGCAACATATTCTCGCAGCGTCTGCGTCTGCCCTTATCTTACGCCTAGCCCCCGCCCAATGCATATACAAGCAGCATACTATATAGTATATACACCCAACATTTATATAGATCAACACACACGCACACACATACAACAGGCAGTTTTCCGGTAAAAGTTTTTCTTTTTCGCCCTTCGTTTTGTCTGGCTGAGCAGCTGTCGCATATTCGTCGACATCGGCGGACATCTTTCAGCCATAAATATGTATATACAAATAATAAATAAATAAATATACAATTTTTATGTAAATAGTAAGAGCACAGACACGCGCGCACACATCATTTTGTGTGTGCGTGTGTGTGTTTGTGTGTGTCTGTGTGCTGTGTTTTATGTAAATGCGCCAAAAATGTGGAATATATGACAATGCTTTGGCTTGGAAAATCATGTGAAAACAATGAGGAAAAACCATTGACAAGCAAGTGAAACATGTTTTGAAGTTTTTTATTTTGTTAGGAAAGCGTGTGCGCAAATAACGGTAAAAGATTTCTATAGATTTTCGGGCATAGTTTTGGAAAAATATTAAAATATACTTTAAAATTCAGTTGAATTTAGAAAATTAAATAATTTTTTAACATTATTTAATAGTATGATAATTGATAATAAGTTTAGTATTAGCTTGCAATTCTTTTTTAAAACCCAATAGATAATGTTCGATTATTTTTTTTCTAAATCTAAATAGATTTATAATTGTTTTGATATAGTTGTGGGTAATTGTTGTAGCTAAAATATTTATAAGAAGAGTATTGACTGTCGTATATTCCAACCCTTTCACTCACTTCCTCTCTGTCTGAGCTTGTGTAATGCCACATGCTGCCAGTTAAATAATTAACTTAAATACAAAAAGTAAATATGGTCAACAAAATAAAATGCGTTAAAGTGTATCATAAAAGGCAGCAGCAACTAAAACTGTAGCCAGTTATATAGCTGTCAGATGGCCAGATAACCAGATAGCCAAATAGCCAGTTAGCCATATAGCCAACAGCAGCAAAAACCAAGTTAACAAACCTAAACCGCTGTCTGCATTTGACACAATTCATTAAGCTTAATGAAGACAGCAGCAACGAGGCCCAAATAAAAAGTTACAGCTGTCAGCAGTGCGGAGAGAGAGAGAGAGAGAGAGAGAGAGATTGAGAACATGAGGAAGAAGGAGAGAGAGACACGTAGACAGTCAAGGGCTGTGATAAACCTTTTCTAGCTGTTGCGTTTAATTAAAATGCAAGTGGCATTTTGTATGTCGGCGTCGTTCTCCTAATCGCAACCCAAAGAACTTGTGCTTTAAGCATATAATCGGCCATAAAACAGGCAATAAAACAATGCAATGAAGCCGGATCCACAGCTGGAGCTACATAGGAGCCTCTTAATGAGGGGAGCCACCTATGGAAGGTTTATTTTAGTTGAGCATTCGAAAGGGAACTATTCGTGGGTTTACAGTGGTAATTGGCAGCAGCATATGACAAGATTGGCAAGTGCGATAAATATTTATATTAAGTCAGATATACCTGTTATATATGCTTACGTGGTAACCGTTGCTATGAGTTGTACTTGTTATACCAACTCACCTGGTGGTAATTGTGGATTAACATTGCAGCTATATATATTTATATATATATATATATCTATATGATATGGTATATATGGTATATATAAATATATAATAAATACAGAATTTTGAACAGAGTTGCGCTCATTAATCAAGTCTACTTGTATAATAAATGTAAAACGTGGTATACACATACATTACAGATATAAACAAACACTTTACAGAGTCTCATTTAGTCGGGTTTCTTCAACCAAATTGACTGGTATTACAGTAATTTAAGATATTACAAATCTTACATCTTTACTTTGTATGAATTAACATAAGATCTTAAGAAATGTTTTCGAATCGTGGAACAGAGTATCTTAAGTCAAGCAACTTCCATCTTTTTTACATGTTTCACTACTCTCAGATATTGAATACAGAGATAAATTTAATAATTTATAATTTTGAAAACCTCCACAAATATTACCCATTCTAATGCTAAGCTAATTATCAGATTACTTTAAAAATGCCTTCCACCACATTTTGTTGTTGCTGTTGCTGTTGTTGTTGTTGTTGTTATTGCTGGCTATCAACAGTTGCCATTGTCGCCTCTGGAAATGGTCTACGCAACTCTCCTCAATCCGCACGAGCGTAACAAATGAGTTTTTAATATTTTCAATAACGCCGCAGTTAGCCAAAACATAACACGCCCACCTTCGATGCCCCTTGCCGCACATTATTAATATCAATGCCGAATAAAATGGAAAAGGAAAATCCCAAACCGAAAATATTAACGCCATAAAAAAGAAGTAGGCGAACAATATTTGGACGCGAACAAAAGCAGCAACAAAAAAAGCGGAAAAACGTGCAAATGCAGCGTTGGCAACAGGGTGACTTATGCGATTATAGACAACTGCCGCAGGCCGAAGGATATCAAGGATATCAAGGATATGAGGGATATCCTGGGAGGGAGCCTGGCGCGAGGGTCGCTCCAGAAAGTGAGTCTCTGGGCTTCCGAGTTGCCATTGCCGTTGCCATTTCCACTGCCAATTCAATTCATTTTGCTGCACTGTGCAAGGGCCCTGACATGAGCAAATAAACGCTTCATATTTGTCGGTTATTTATGAGGGTTCTTGGGACGCAGCTGCAGGCTCAATAGCTGGATAAAAAGCGACAAGCATTGAGACCGAGCGAGCGAGAGCCAGAGAGAGAGAGATAGAAAGAGAGGGGATGAGAAGGCACGTTCGCGAAAAAAAATTATCACTCTTACAACATTAATACTCTATGTATTGTCAGCAAAAGCGTAACGCATAAAAGACTACCATAAGTATGTCCCTTAGGTATAAAATAGCTACTTTTGCAATCTATATCCAAATCATTCCAATTCATTATTACGTAAAGTTCCACGTTTTGCTTAAGTAAAGTAGTATAATAATAGTAATAATAATAATTTGACAGATTCACTGATCATTCATACTAAAAATGTAAAACTGAAACTTGGCTTTAAAAATAACCTCAGAACTCGTTTGCCACGTTGTGCTGCATTTCGTTAACTCCTTTAATTTACTTTGGTTCAATTATAAGGGTATTTTGTAGTCTGCATAACCTTGTTGCGGGGGATTAGGCTTGTTACGCTGCAGGCTTGTCCTTGTTCCTTGCCTCCCTCTAAAAGTTTATTAGGAATGGCTTTTCATAGCCTGCTAAGCTTACGAATTGTCTGCGAAAACAAATAAAAAAAAAAACAACTATAATAAATTTTATGGCACATATTTATTTTGAAACGATTTTATTTAGTTTTTATTTCATGTTTCAATGTTTGCAGTTGCAGCTGAGCTTCGAAAATAATGAGCGGAAGTTGTAAACTTTATTATATATTATTATAGTTTATTTAGAGGCGAGAATTGATAGAAAAGAAAGTTTTGGATTGAATAAGTGAAACGTGTATTAAAGGTTTTTTATTTAAAAAAATTTGCATGTAACACATTTATAGCATCATTTTCTATAAATTTGAAGTAACAATGATTAATATCTTTTAAATTCGAAAACTTTATAAAAGTGTTTCAAATAAACTCTTTATTTTGATTCTACTTATATTTCAATGGTTGTTATGCTAATAAATATTTTAAAGTACATAGAGTAAACTTTAATCTGTTCAAATACTTTGAAAAACTATATCAAGAGTAATTAAAGTCCTACTACAAATATTTTTAGTTTAGATTAATTTTTTTTTTGTTGCTTATTGCTTTAAAGTTCGATTCACAGAAAAATGGAAATTTGAGTTTTGAACTGGATTCGCTTCAGTTTAGAGCTGGTTCGCATACTGCTAAAAAAGTTGAACTATCCGCTTAAATTTAACCACAGCTTCTGTTGCTATATGTGTGACTCATACATACATACACTCCACATCCTAGCTGCCATAATTTAAATTAATAATATTATCAAGAGTGCACCAAAGTATCATAAAGGGACGGAAATTTTCAGTCAACTAGTCACGAGTAAAAAGAGTCAAGCTTGTATTTTGGAAATTTCAGTCTCAGTCTCAAGCGGTATCCTCACTCAAGAAGGACCATTCAACCCTCACACCCACTCACACACACACACACCAGCAGCAACAGCAGCAGAAGCACCCTCTGAGCTACTCAATCCATGGCATTACCTTTTTACCTACCGCCAGGAGCGCCCTCTGCATATTTAGTCAAATCATTTCACATAATTAGGGATCATTTAATAATGGGGTGACATTAATTGAAAGCATACACACACACACGCACCCACAAAGAGGACAGCATAAGGGCTGCTGGCTGGAACTAAGACCACCCACTCACACTTTTAAAGAGCGACAGAGAGAGAGAGATAGAGAGCGAGTGGGCGAGTCAACTGCTGCCGTTTAATTTTATGACAGCCACCCAACCCCTGTCCACTTGACTGCCTTTACGAGCCCTCAAAGCGGGGGGATGGTGCACGTAGCGCCCTCTAGTGGGGGCGTGGTCCCTGTTTTTATTGGCCTCTTGTCGTCATCGTCGTTGTCGTTTTGGCTAATTGATTTTAATGAAAGCCCGAGGCCCCACGGACCCAACGTTTAGTGGTTCCCATAAATTCTGCGGTCAATTTGGGTTTGTTAATTGTCGCAACGTGTGGCAGGCCCCACAGCGTTGGCCACTCTTTATTTGTGGCCCCCACCTGGACTGTAATTAGTGTCTAATTGTTATGCGGCTGCCATAGCCGGAGCTGGCAAAAATAAATTAGATTATTTGCATTATTTCCAACTGCAAGTTTTCACTGAGAATCAATCCAAAAACCATTTCCACTATGCTGAATGTCTTCAAAAAGGATTCGTACCCATAGACCCGAGGAACAACCCCAACAAAGAACGACAACAACAACAACAACTACAACCACCTCTTCGATTCGCAGCTGTCGCCAAATGCGCAACATAAACAATTAATAAATGTCAAAAAACTTTGCCACAAAGACAGCGACAGCAACAACAACAACAACAACAAAAGTCATGGGCCCCCTTTTTACCTTGGCAACTTTATTTTAAGGACATTATAATCTCGATAAATTTTATGGCATTGTTTTATAATTAAATCATTTAAACTGTGACAACTTTTGCAGCTTGTAAACATGACTCTTAAACGTAAATTTTACAAATTTGAAAAGTTTCCAGACGCAAATGTTTATGGATTGATTATTGCCATTAAAGCAAAGTTTTTTTGAAGGCAGCTGGAAATAAATTGTGAGTTATTAGAAGATGCGTACTTCTGCTTCTTTATAATTATCAACACTGAAATAAATGATTCAATGCATAAAATAAAATTTTATATACATGTATATGCATATATGCCTGTACTTATTGAGCCAACGATTCAAAAGTATTCATTTTTAGTATCACAGCTAATATTAATAGAAGAATTTAAATATAAAAGAGGGATTGCAACATATTGTAGTCTCTTTCAAGTCAATGGTATCTGACATTATGTCAATTTTTATCACCACCAAAAATAAAAAGAAATGCATTATATTTCCTATCAAATTAGAACTACATTTAATCCACTTTCCTTCAAATAATTCTAATAATGGGCTTCATTTTATTGCAGTGTCTGCCAACTTGTCACAGTCGCATCAGCATCATCCATCGAGTGACAAGGATGGCAAGAAGAAACACACCCGCCCAACATTCAGTGGTCAGCAGATCTTCGCCCTGGAGAAGACATTCGAGCAGACGAAATATCTGGCTGGTCCAGAGCGCGCCAAGCTCGCATATGCCTTAGGAATGTCCGAGTCGCAGGTTAAGGTAAGCATCACGTTATATTTTGCGGCAATGCAAATTAAAAACCCATAAAATGGCGTCGTGGAGTCCACCAAAATAGCACGAGGGGTAAAAATCCCAACGGAAGGTAGAAGATACGGAGAGCCCTACCCTGCCCCGCCTTTGACTTTTGTGGCAATTTGCATTTTTATTGAAACGCAAAGCTCATGGATTTTTGGTTAATTTTTTGTCGAAATCCGAAAACAAAATGGCGCCAATGGTCTGCCACAGCGGTATTCGTCCCCCTTTCCGGTCCCAGTGGGCTATGCCCTAAAGGCTTAGTTCACATGTCTGTCCCTCCTCCTCCTCCTCCGGCAGTCGGCAGATTGGCTTCACTTTCAGCCCTGAAAGAAAAAACATTTCCATGCGCGTCGTTTTAAAGTTTTCCCCAAAGGTTGTTCGCTCCTCCACCCAAAACCCGCCCGTGAAATGTTATCAACATATAAATCCTTTGTGTCGTCAAATTTGTTGAGCCGCGTCGCCATCTCCATCACCATCGCCATCGCCATCGCCATCATCGTTGTTGTAATCCTCGCCAGAAACGCACGTGTGCGGTCTGTAAGTCGCGTGTGCGACGCGGTTTCCGGATCTCTTCGGGCTTGTCATTTAAATTAGCCGTAAGCCCGTGTACTTAATTGGGTTTGCCTCGAGTTTGGTTTAGTCAAGCGACAGTTAAAACTTTACAATAGGTCAGTCTGGACTCTTTTTAAGTCTATCTGCACCTTAACTATGATAAGAGAACTATTAAATATAAATAATTCAAATTAATAGGAATCAAGGAAAATATGGAAAACAGTCATCACACACATTTTAGATATCTAAAATACATCTTATAGAAAAACCCAGATTTTCACATATAATATAGAGAGCAGATACATAAATAGTCAAATAAATGCATCTCAAAGATACATTTAAATGAAATATTGGTTCTATCACAATTTAAAATTTATGATATAAACTAGGTACGAAAAAGTATCTTTCCCATAATCATGATTCATCTCTATGCTCCAAACTTATCAATTGCAGATGCTTAAGCGAGTTATTATTTCCCCTAGTTGCAGATTTGTAATTTCATTAGTAGATGGTCAAATTTCTCAAGCAATTTGTAGTCCTTAATAATTACAACCCTCTTGCGGAAGCCCAAATAGAACACCCTTAAATGAAACTCTTCTTCTTCTTCTTCTTCTTCTGCAAACAACTGTGCACAAATCAGGGCCTCGGCTTAGGAGATATTCGAGTGATAAGAAATCACGTTTATGATGAGTAAAATGATTAATTACCAATGAATGAGGCCGTTGGCATTGCGAGGCATACGAAACGAGCAAATTTCTATGTAGACCCAGTCCCAAGGCCCGGAAGGACGAGGGAAAGGGCCAGGATTGATGGCTTGAGCTGCAGCTAAATATGCGTCATTTGTGCAGGGGCTAAACAGATACAGGGACAAAAAGAGACCGAGCTAGAGAGATTGTTAGATAGAAGCGAAAACAGAGAGAGAGAGAGAGGGAGAGAGAGAGAGAGAGTAGGGCAAAGCGCTGATGACGAGTACAAATGGTCACAGAGATGGATGAGTGCAGGGCAGGATTGGGTTGGCCTCTGTCTGATAGACATGCCAAATGACTGCATGACTTTTGGGTGAGTGTAAATTAAATTCTGTGCAAGGACGCAACAACGACGACATCAGCTTCATACATATTCAATTAGAGTGTGTGAGTGTGTGTGTGTGAGTGTGTGTGTGTGTGTGTGTGTGGCTATGTGGGCAGAGCTCCTCCAGATGAAAAACAGCCATGACGATGATAGTATGCAAATTGACAAACAAAAACACAACAAGAACTGCACACAGCCCCAAAATATGACAAGCACACAAAATGCAAAACAGTGCGGAGACTGAATGTGTGTGTGTGGGTGTGTGTTTGAATGTGCTTGTGTGTGGGCGGGGCTGCAACTGGGCGTATGCCAAATGATCTTGACAAGAATAATTGCGCTGTTATCATAATTAAAAGCGTTTTTGGACACAGCACACAGACAGAAGCAACTCCCGAATGGGGGGAAATTTCATTTTGGCAATCATTTAATGCAAATGGTCGCCATTTTGTACGTTCTTATAACGGTAGCCCGTCTAACTCCAATACTCCCTCCCGCTCTGTGAATTATAGCGTCTGCGGCCATTATTAATGACATTCCTGCTCTGCGTCTTTATGGACTTGTGTAGTTAGTACAAGCCATAATATTATTGCATGATTCGTTGTTATAGCCTTTTCGTGATTTAGCTTTTGCATAAATGTATGAGTTTTCCCCAACGATTGTTGTTGACTGTTCACTGCAGACATGTAAACACATGCGACGGCCAACAAATGATTGGAAACTCGACCTGTGCGGGTGCTTAGCTCATGTTTCTCTCTCTCTCTCTCTCTCTCTTGCTCTCTACTTACTTGTATGTGTTTTGCATTTGACCTTTGAATTGGAAAATGAAAACTTACAAAAACTATATATTATAGTTGTAAATTCCAAAAATAAACAAGAGGCACGTACCAAATTTCAGAGCTATACCTATAATTCCTTTCATTTCGAGTCATGCTTTTGTTTACGAGAATATTTCTGATTTAAGACAAAAACCTGCCGCTTAATTAGCACATTTATATCGAAAGCTTGTGGACCTTAGACCGATTGTCAGATGTGACAGTGACAATGGCATCAGACTAGGTGGAAGTTGAGTTACAGGCAAGCCGACAAGCTGACAATGGGACAGACCGATCATAAAACTTATGACAGATATGTGAAATATTGTCTAATTGATTTTTGGGGAATCGTATGGAGCACCTAAAATACCATCTGGCTGATCTATTGTAGTCAGCTAATGGATTTGATTGTGTGTTAATGAATGGAATGGAATGGAAAATTCAATGAGCAACTACTGGGACCAATGGCCGTTATATATAGGTAGGATAGGTCTTCCAGTGACTGCGCCATTGCTCCACACACTCCGACTCACAATTAGTCAAATAGAAACAAATTTTATGGTCGCTGGGACTTCACGTTAATGGGCTACAAAATGCAAATAAATCAGAAACCCACATAAATAGCTATACGAATACGGCCATATAAAGGGAAGGGTGAGCCTGTGGTTCGCATTTAAATTTACGAGCCACTTTTAAAGACCAGAACTACAACAACAATAATAACAACCAAATGTTTGTTAACCAATAGGAAAAAAAGAGCGGAGCCCAACTTGTCAGCCGATCGAAGGCGGGCGAAGGGTTTTTTTTCATTTTTTTTTTTTTTTTTTTTTTTTGAAGGTGTGCACGCAGCCATGCTGTAAATTTTCATGACTTTTAAGTACCCGATCCGATCCGATCCGATACTATATGAAACAAAACGAACTGAATCGAAACGAAACGAACCGAACCGAACAGGACGAGCGTAAACAAATAAATTTCCAATTTGGCCAGAGTCATATATTTGCCATTGCCGGGACAAAATGCATAATAGTGGATGTCGGATGGGCAGCACAAATAAAAGGTTTGATTTTGACAACCATCCAGCCATCCGTTCCTATGAAATTTACATAACGCTTTTCAACCTTATCTCAGACACCGACACCGACACCGACACCTGACGGACGCCCCGCAGCGGTGCCAAAAAACCCGTCAGACTCCGTCTGACCAAAACATTGCCATATGTTTTATAGCGTTGCGTTGGGTCCTGGCCGCAATAAATAAGTCCGTGTGCCCGAAATGCACAAACCAATCCAATATGGCATCGGAACCCTTCCTCCTCCCCCAACAAGCATCCCATTCCATGCCACCTATCGAAGCGGAACGTTGCCACGTCAAATTGATTGCCACAATATTTGATTGACTTTGACATGTTGCCTGTCATAAATTTCCTAGTGTGCGTCTTCACCTCCGCCCCCGCTTCTTAGGTGTGCTTGATCTCGCTTTGTTACCATAAAACCGAATGAGAATATTTAAGAAAAAACTGTCGGTAATAGATCCAAGAGACTTTAGCAATATACATAGATTACGCTCGCAGGTCTGCAGGATTTATAATAAAACGTGCTTTCTGTGTCTACCTACAATAGTTATCATTATAAAAATATCAAAATGTGAAAGCAATATAAAGCAAGTGAGTTAAATATTTAAATATCCTTTATAGTTCTGTGAAGAGGAACTTCCACAGGCAGCGCTTTAAATAAAATTCAGTTTTGAATTAATTAGAAATCGAGTAACGTTAACCACAGATATGAAATGTGTTAAGGTTATGAACCAAATTTAGAACATAAGCTTATAAACCAAAAGATCAGGCCTCATAATATTACGGAAATTATTTAATCTCATTCGGAACAAATGTGCATTCTATTAAAATTTTGAATTTTCGTTAGATTTTCAATTGCTTAAAACTCTTTAAACTTGCAACTCATGTGGCAAGCCAGTGACAAGTCTTGAACTCAACAGTCTGTTGCCTTCCACTTAGAAACTATGCTTTAGTGGGTGCTAGATGAGGCATCTTGCATCGTTATGATGTCGCAAATGGCTCGGCTGCTACCCTCTGGCCAAGCTAAAGGCTACAGGCTGGCTGCGGCCCTCCTCCTGCTGGCCGAGGCACAAGTTCACGTTTCGGCCAAGCAAATCCCAAACAACATGAACACAGATGTTACCAAAAAATAATGACCATGAAAAGCAGCCTTAATGATGCCAACTAATGTTGTTGCTGGCCGCCTGCTTGTCTGTCGAGGCTGGGGGCCAATTGGCGGCCCAAAAGAGAAGCCTCCAGCTCCAGTCTCCAGACTCCAGTCTCCACTCAGTTCGGTCTCGGCAACACACGAAAGTATAATAATTGTATTTTTATTTCGCATTATGTTGCAAATAATAATTACACAAATGTGCAAATGAAGCTGTAAATTATGTTGTATCTGGTTTAATTGCACCTTTGGGTCGTTGCCGGCGTTGATTTCTGTGTGTGTACATAATTATTTTTATTAAAACAGCGCATGGCTAATTGCTTCCAGGGACAGTTTTTCATAAGGATAATGCGAATGAGTGGATAGCAGATTTTAAACCATAATCCACACATCAATTGCAAAGATGTGAGTTAACGAATTCAAGGACTGGAAGTAGATGGATTTATTTCATTTAGAAGAGCTTCAGCTACAAGATGTTAACCATGATGAGCTCTTGGCTTTTCGGATTGGGTGAAAGTGCTCCATCATCAAGCAAATGTAGAAATTATGCTCGACTTTGCTGCAGCACATGCCACCAAGGAAAAACGTGTCTAGGCCTATGCAGAATAATCCCCTTCGGGCCGTGCCATAGGCTCGCCCAGTGGGTGGGTCTTGCAACATATGTTGCCGGGACGCAGCGCGGTTGCAAAATGGAAAATGAAGCGCAACCAAAGATGTTAGTCATGGTTTTGCATAGTTTTTGCTGTTGTTGCCCTTTCTGTGTAACTGCTGTTCGGCAATGGGAACGTTGTCCAGGGCTTAATATTGTCTTAATTGAGGGTTAACCGGCGTTGATGATGCGACTTATGGGCTGTGAGACGGCCGATCCCGTTGGGTGGCAATGGGCGGCGGGCCTCCACTTAATGACTTTGACAATGTGTGCCTCATGGGCTCCGGCCGGACTGGCTAATTACACACGCAACTTGTGTTGCTCTTATTTAAAACTTAAATTGCTTTGCCACACACTCTCACACACACTCACACACTCACACATTTGCTATATACACACTTTTAATGCGTTTGAATTTTGGAATTTTGCAGGTTTGGTTTCAGAATCGTCGCACCAAATGGCGCAAACGTCATGCGGCGGAAATGGCAACGGCGAAGCGGAAACAGGACGACATGGGCGGGGACAACGATGGCGACTGCAGCGAGACCATGGACAGCGACAATGAGAGCCTGGACATGGGCGAGGCACCCGCCCAAAGCAAAAGGAGTCGCAGCAGCAGCAGCTCCCAGCATCAGGATAATTATCGTCATTAAAACGAATTTACCAAATGCCAAACCAAATGCTAGCAAAATAACAACAACATTTACAAGAAGTTCGGCTCCAGCTAATGAACTACAATACAGCGAGAGGCTCTCCACATTTGTCGGCCATTTCTGTTATTTTATTAGCCAAGTCAAGCAACAACAACTACAACAACAACCACATTTAAAGAAGGTTCTGCCACTTTACAGTCTTCTGAAGACGTCACTTTTAAGGCTACGCAACTTAATTTCTTCCTCGATTTGCCCTCTTGTTTCGTATATATATATATATATAAGTATATATATATATATATATATATATATGTATGTGTGTGTGTGTAAATATTTATGTTAATTTTCAAAGTGCATAGATATATAGAATTTAGGTATTTTATATATTTAACAACCGGGCTCTAAATGCTAAGTCGTCTTAAGTCACACAATTTACTGAATTTATTACATACTGTATGTTTAGTTTCATAGTTTTTGAAGAGCAATTGAACCGAGTTGAAGCATCCCCAGCATATTATATAACGCACTTTACGTGCCAGTTGAAATATGGTTAGGTGTACGGAATGCGAGCAACTTTAAATAATATTATATTGAAAATAAAATACTGCAGTAAATTATGTACAATTTATTTAAATTTAATTCTAATTTTAATTATTTCAAATTGATAAAGAATAAAATGATCAAATTACAAATAACTCAATTGTTTCATTGTGCTAAGTTTTATCTAAAAAGAAAATAATAATTTTCTCTAATAATCTCTCTAACATAGCTTTAAATTTAAGTTAAGAAATTGAAGAGCTATCAAATGGAAAAGTCTAATCTACATATATTATTAATTCATATCAATCGATTATATGGATAGTTATTCCAAATACTTATACAGTTCACATTATATACATTCAAATCTATATAGTGTATGTATCCTAACTTATGATTTTATTCTGCTATATACAGAAGAAGAGGATATGTGTCTGAGTCTGTTCTTTCCTCCAATATACATATAACACTTAATATACCAACTTTTGATCTTATTGTACTGTAGTAAAATATTCAAATAAAAGGAGGAGAGCAGGTATGGTTCGTTCTCTATAGCTCACTATAGTGAATAGTCCATATGGATGGGTACATAACATATATCCCAACAAATGGAGATCATCAATTACTACTATGGTACAGTTTACACACAAGTGAAGGTTAGCATACGTGGATAGTTCTATATAGTCAGTTACAGTCCAATTGACATAAACCATCAACTATCCCTCTAAAATTATGATCTTATTGTAATGTGGAAAAACCTGCACACAAGTGGAGGAAAGTAATACTCATTGCCTACCCAAAATCAGCTCAGAAACACCCACAAGAACTGAACAATTGATGCAGGGCTTAGGGCTCATAACAATTACACAGACCGGAAATCTGCTTAAGGCCGAGTCAGTGAGTCAGTGAGTCAGTCAGTAAGTCAGACGGCAATCTGTCAAATGTTCTGGACTGCAGTCAAAAGGATTAACAGAAAGAGTTTCAATCTTGCAACAAGGTGCAGACAAAACGGAACCGTAATGAATAGAAATGTGTGAAAAGAATCAACGAAAATCCAAAGATTGATTAACTGTCAATCAAATGAGTTGAACAATAACTTGGACAAGCCATGAATGAAATTGAAACAGGTTGATGCAACAATGAGGCATACCAAATTATTAATGCTTGAGCTTTGGGGAGTTGCGGTATATACACTTATGTATATACATAATAGTCTCTGAGAGATTCGAAGAGTGTGAATATCTTAAAGACAACAATACAAAGTTGAGCTCGTGAACTACTTTGAAGCTGGGGTCTATTCATTTGGTAGGCTTGTTAGGATCGCCAGCTAATGACTCTGTTGCAATGTTGGATGTTGGATGTTGGATTCACTACCGAACGCGCATTGTGTACATCCATGCCTAATGGAGCCACATTTATCATACTTTAAGTTTCTTCTAGCTCCCCACCGCTGTGCAAACAATGGCCAAATGGAGTGCGCGGGCAGCTGACCCGACTATGATCTATTCAAAATACCATTAGCATACCGCCGATAATTGCCTCGACGAGCCATTAGCGGACTCGTACGCCCGAAAGTAAACAGCCGCCGTATTACGTTGTGAAATTCCAGATCAAACATCAATTATAAAATGCTCAGAGCCCGGAGTCCGAAGCCCGGAGCCCGGTTCCATGTCCAGGCTCAGTCGAGTGTTCCTCTCAGTTGGTATCCATTCCGGACTCAATCTGCAAAGTCATGCAAAGAGCAATGCGCACGTTTTTACGTTGCAATTCTTTCATTGAAGACTTCCGCACACTTCCGCTTCGAGAAGCGAGAAGCGAGACCCGAGATCCGAAATCCGAGACCTGGTTTTGGTTCATTGTGAATTCTTTTTGTTTTAGTACGCGCCCAAAGTCAACTTCCAGCAATTGGCGATCGAGTGTGAATTGCCTTTGAATTTGGCATTTCGTTCCAGCTGCGCAGGCGTATATGGAATATACATATGCTATATGGTATATGCTACGTGCCCGAATAGGGTTTTCGCTCGGTTTCAGGTTTCAGGTTTCAGGTAAATCCTCCTAAGCCGCTTATTGAGCCAGAGGTTAATAGAATTTTGGCATCACACAATAAACGGGTCGCTCATACGTGTCCCTAGAGTATCATTGAGTTAGGATCCTGTTAATCTGCTTGCTGAAAAATTGCAAGCTGCTGAGGGTCTTTCTGGCTTGCGAATTCCACTTCTGACTCGGGTTCGCTTTGTTTGTGTGTGGAACGTCAATAAAGTTGATTAATTGCTTTATTGTTAGTTTTGCGATGAATGAGGCGAATGGAATTGCATAAAATGTAGATCGGATCATTAGAAAAATTATTGGAAACTATTAAATGACCCAAAAGATTGGCACTTCCAGTAAATTTGTATAGCTGAGCTATACGTGATGTTGGAGTAAAATTAAAAAAAAGGAAAAAAAGTCAGGGCTTAGATGTACTTTAATAAAAAACCTGAACGATCTAATAGATCAAGGCATATAAAGAACAAAGATGTCCCATTTCGTTTTTTTGAAGAGTAAACACATTTATTGTTCAATCAAATTAACCCAAGAATGAATGATACGAAAACTCCAAGATGCACAATTCGAAAAGTTTTTTAAAATAAGAAGTATTATTAACTATAATTTCTTAACTGTATAATACAGATTGCAAAAGCTAATGGAACAAGAACAAAATTTAATTTGCTGGGCTTTAAAACTGACTGACTTTTATAATATAATTATATTTTATGTATGCACCTGATAATATTGGAAATAGTTCCTTATATTGTGTATAAAATCATCATAAAATCTAAAATAAAGTTTATATATTTGTATTACCGCAGGAAGATATTTTAAAGTTGTTTAATATCGTATAAGATTCATTTAATTTTGATTATATTTTCAATGATCAGTTATTAGCATGCATATAGTTAATCACATATATTTGTCTGATTCCTAAATATTAAATAACTTTTATTTGGGTGTTCGCTTTAACGTTCTTGTCAGAGGACTGAAATAAAAGTAAATACATTAAAGTTTATTTTTTTACTAATATCTATTTTCAGCTAGCACTAATTTGTACCTTTAATCTTCATTAAAGGCTTACTCCACGATCAATATCAGGCGGGAGCATTTGAAAAGCTTGCAGAATGCGGAAAATGAAAAGTAGTAGAATATGTGAGAGACATAAATAGCAGCATATACTCGTTAGTCTTCCTCAGAGCCTGGCCAAAAATGCACTCCACTGTCGGGGCATTTAGGCTGACAATGACAGGGCAGCTATACCAATCTGCCAATGCCAAAAACACAGCCAGTCAGCCAGTTAGCTGCCAGTGGAGTTGGCCATCAAATTGTTTGGCCTGCAGTCCAGTTGTCCCGCAGGCCGCCTATTCAACTGACACCTCATGAATGTCCGTGGGAGAGACGCACACACACATAGTGAGATATTGGCATGGGGTCTACTAAATTGTCCCTCGACACAAATTCGAAATCGATAAATGATAAAAATCAACAGAAACTTCATGGATGGTCTATCGCTTGCTCGCTCCCACACATTGGCAAATGGCGGCAATGGCGCTTCATGAAGCTTTTATTGTCTGTCTATTTCTAAGCTTTGTACATGGACTACCCAAAATGTATTGCTGTCCCGCTCTGAGGATTAGACGCTCTCCCACTCGCTCACACACACTCACACACAGACACACACCATCGCAGGCACCCGTGCGGCAAATTTTCGAAAACTTACCAAATTGTTTTCGTTGTTAGGGTTTGCTGGGTGGATTCCAATGCTGATATACGAGCGTTGCAAGTTGCTTCTGTCTATTTTGGGGATGTCTATATACATGTGGGTCTCAGCCAGTGTGAGTGTTGTGTATGTGTATGTGTATGTGTATGTGTGCGGAGCTCTCTCTTGGCGTGTTTTGCAGACAGACGACATTGATTATGCCTTGTTTTTTGCTGGTTCGTTCCCTACTTTCTTTTTTTGCTATTTACATTAAATTGAATTATTGTTTATGTTTATGGGTAAACAATGTACGTATATCCTTTTAATGAGCATCGACTCCATTTATAAACTAGGCTTGAATAAAACTTAGAGAGCCGACAGTTAAATGTAAACAAATAAAAAATGTATGTATATGAGAATTTAATGTGATTTTTATATACAATTTCAAAAATAAATTTAATTTTTTGGTAGAACATAATAGTAAATTAAAAGAAATGTATCTCATTATTATTTTTAAGAAATTCGAAAAATTTGCTCAGTTCGATTTTAAGTTCAGAGTATAAAACTCTTTCAAATCGTTCAAACCTAAATTAATATTTATTTAAGAGAGAATAACTGGGTCGATAATTATTTCTCAATCAAGTTGTATTTAATAAATAATAAGTTCAAGGCATAATACTTTAGCCTTGGTTATACCGTGCAATGGCCGTTATAATGTTCGCCCTTCCTAACCAGATTCTTATATCAAAATATTTAATTAAAAATCTGAAACCCAATTAACTTGGACTGTTAATGAGCTGCCCTATAGCTTTCGGTAGCCTATTAAAAATGCAACAAACAAGTCGCAAGAGAGAAAACCACACATTGCCCAAAAAAATGTAGAGAAGGTCAAAATGTAATCAAGCACAAGGCAATGAGCTCATCGCTGCTCATTTTCTTCACCACAGACTCAACTTGAGTGAATCTTTGAGTGAGAGCTTCAACCGGTTGGCCACGCCCCTCAATATACGTGAGTCATGCGCAGGGTTGCAATCAAAATGGCCATGTTAAGCCGTTTCCTTGTGTTCGATTCCATTTCGTTGCACAGAAACTGCGCATAAGATGCACACACCAACGCACAGCGGGACAGAGAGAAAGAGAAAAAGAGAGAGAGCGAACACGCGAGTGAGTGGTGGGGAGATAGCTTTTTAACGCGCTCGACATGAAAATGAGCAACGAAACGTGCGACAAGCGACGGAGTCCATTTTGAGTTTATTGTTTGATGATTTGAACATTTTATACATACACATATATATATTTATATACATATAGCCTCTGCGTGTGTGTGTGTAAGCAACTGTAGTTGTATCTCTTTTAGATGTATTTTTGTTGTTCTTTTTGTAATTGCTTGATGTGCGCTACTTACTTAGCTCTAACGTATCTCCTCTTCCCCTTTATCTTCATATTCCTTTTCCTCTTTGTTGTACTTTGCCAAAGTAGATTATAGACAGAATGCGAATAATTTTAGTGGCAATCATTGCACTCTCGGCTCTCCCTCTCATCACTCGTTTACTGTTATTTACAGGCCAGCAATATTCTCTTTTGTGCGATGTTCTCCTCATTCATTGGCGTTCGCCCCCAGCTGCTAAATTTATCGCTCTTTGATTGACAATTCGGCAGCGCGGGGAATACAATTAATTTGCCATATAATGCATGCGTTACAGGATCTCATCAATTTCTATTGTTTAAACGTTTGTCACCTCGTCCGATGAGCTACGATTCAGTTTATTAATTGTCCATTTTTATGCCTCGAATCGGCAGCAGACAGACATCTATTGTTATTAATAGGCGTTAAAGTTTTAAATATGACTGTAGCGAATTCAATTGTTATACCCTGTACCCGTCCCATACCCAGCAAATGTGTATGACGGTGTATATTGTTGTGCAACAGGTAAACGGATGAATTTCTCCGTCTTTAACCCTATGATTAAATAGCATGCCGATCTTTTCTGTGTGCGTGTATTTGCGAAATATGTTATTAATAAAACAAGAATTTACCGTGAATGAATTTCTTATACAATATTTTTGTACGGACAAGCTTGATCCGAGTAGGTAAATCGTTTCGTAAATAAATTATAAATGTACTATATATTGTAAATTGAACGCAAAAATTCCAACGGATCACTGATTTTTCTTTTATTCACATTTACATTCCTATGGTACATATAAATCAGTTAACTTTATTTTTTGAATATACCTCCAATATAAAATTGAATAAACTGCGTTGAGGATAAACATGCATTACAAACAAAATGGGATAAATAAGAATACAAATAAGAAGGATTTACTTATTTTGTTGTAATTAATTAAATATTTCATTTTATTATACATTATGATACAGAATAACAAAATCCCTTATATGAATTTAATTCCTTTAAAACCATGGCCATGGCTATCATCAGCTTTAATCCGTTTAAGATATCGTAAAGGTTTTATATTTAACATTTAAAACCCATTTATTCCATTTCTACTCAAATCAATGTTCGATAATTGGAGCATATCCCAGGGCAGGAGAACAGGGCTCAACTTTAAGGAAGCTAAACGAATTCAATGAAAAACTCATAAAATAGTTTCGGAACTCAATAAAGTTTCCAACAAAGGCAGACAATCAATAGAAGTTGATGCAATTCACACTGCCTGCGAAAATCTTCAACTGACATTAAAGCCAACTAATTTATGGCCTTTTAATTTAATGGGTTGGGCTGGAAACTGTCCCTCATTTAGAAGCAAGTATCTCAATTCCGGGTGGGTTGTCTTCTTGCAAAAGCAAACTCATAAAATCAAGCCACATATTCGGAGTCTCTTTCTCTCGCTCTCTCTCTATCTCTCTCTCTCTCTCTGTCTGACAAGGATATTGTGTTTGCCATTTGCCACTGTTACCATTTCAAGTTCATAATCTATCACATGCGAGGGTTGCAACCAATTCGACCTACAAAAGAAAAACAGCAAATCGAAATAATCGAATAAATTATGCTACAAATGCTCATCTTTGCAGATACTTTCTTCTATTTTTCTATTTTTTTTTTTTGTGCGTATGTGGAAAATTTTTAATCTATAAATATCTATAAAAATCAATTTCGTGTTCGCGCGACATTTTAGCCCTTAAATGATATTTTGGGTTCAGTCTGGGGATCGGTGAAATGACAGCCGGATTAATTGCAGATGTTATGATTTTTTGTGGAAATACGCACGATTTTTCAATACATTTTTTCCACACCATTTGATTTGCCATTCTGCGTGACTGAATGCGACTAATCCGAGGTTTCGTTTGCCAATCTAGAATATTTCGCACTCAAATGACGTCATTGCCGCTTTTTGCGACGCTCTGCAGCTGCGTTTATGAAGGATACCGCTAATAAAAATCAACATATCCAAAATGAGAAAAAGAGTCACAAAGGGAATCAATTAATAGATAACAAACAAGATGCTAACAAATTATATCAAAGATGTAGGCACTTAACTGCGCTCGACTGCCGGAGTTCGTGCTCGGCCTTTCAAAAACCCATTTATCACACTCTAGACCCAACTCGCCTTTGGCCGCGATCGGGTCCATCGTTTTGCTTGTAATGCGCCGGCAAGCTGCGCAATTAAAGATCAACCCAAATGATTCCAAAGACTCATTGAGGTGCGAAATTAGCAAGGATAATGGCAGCGGTGACAACACGCACAGAAGGACAACTGGCTGCCAGCCATCGCTCGTTATATAGGGGGTATAACCCCGGTCGTGCCAAGAGTCGACTCAGCTGCCTCGATTTGCTTCCGTGTTTACGAATGAGGGTTTCATCGCCGTCCAAATGAACAATCTGGTTCAGGTACCCGCTCGGGCACAACCGGAAATCGGTTCATTGAGTTCAATTTCAGGTTTACGGGCGACTGTTGCTTTGACAATGTCCCGACTCTTGGAGAGAGATTCCCTGCTTTCTATTCCATACACATATATATTTTCTTTTGATTGATCACCGTCACCCAATTAGTGTAAATGCGATTATGTATATGAGGTGTGTGAGGCTATAAACAATTGCAATTTCTATACGGCAAATGCGGTTGTCGTGTAAGTGCACTGCGAAAAATATTTGGATAATTTTTGTATTAACTTTTTTATTAATGCTACATGAAATTACAATTTTTTATGTTTATGTTGTATTTTTATTCATCATTTTTTTATATATAATAAAATATATGATTTTTTGTGTATCATATATATTAACATTACATTATATATATTAACATTATATACATATATTAACATTTTCAAAATATTCTGTTCTCTGTTCTCTTTTTCAATTTCTCAAATTATACAACTCAAACCAAATTTCTCGCAGTGCATTGTTTCTATCACACAGGGACGCCTTATTAGTGCACAAATTGCTTTTCACAGCCACTGTCAGTCCCTCATCAAAACACTCGGCAGAATAGGGAATACAAAAGGATTTTAGCTAAATTAATTATTCCCAATTGACTTTTGGATATATACAAAAAGTCAACCCCTGACGACGTAGAAGATCGTGGCTACCTCTCACTCTCACTCTTTCTCACTCTCTCTCTCTCTCTCTCTCTTTCGTTGCTCATTCTTTATGCCATCATTAACCGATCATATTTAGGGTAAGCACATAATTAGGGGTAGCTTTTGATGGCGCTGTCATTTGTCTGAATGTGACTCTGTGACTTTTTGAATTTGCGTGCATTGAATACCCTGTATTTCAGAATTGGTATTATTAACGCCGCAGCACTTCAAATGAGTTTCCACCGAGTAGATCATAATTTTATGTTCAAATTCGGCGATAACATTTAAAATGCCTTTATTTTTGTTCAGCTGACGAGTTACACATGCAAATTAATATTCGTCCTTTATCCCTAATGGTGCGCATCGCTAATTAAACCATCTACTGGCTGCCCTTCTACTCTTTCCACTGGCTTCCCCTTTCCCTGTCCCTTTCCCCACATGTGCTTCAATGGGGGAGAAGTAATTAGCGAAATCCTCTCTTGTCGTAATCTACGAAATCGTAAAAATATGCTCAACGACAAAGTCGCACGTTATTATTATTGCAGCAGATCCGGAGAGTTCAGAGTTGGGAGTTGGGAGTAAGGAGTTAGGAGTTAGGAGGAGGCACCCAAATGCGGGGCACCTAAAAACATTTAAGCAAATTAGCTGGCAATGCAAATGTATAAATGACGACGACGCCAAGGATGCTACCAGTTAAATTTAACAACCCTCTGGCACACATGTCATACCCTGTATGTGTGTGCGTGTGTGTGTGCTTTTGTAATCCGCACAAAAACCATCTTGAGAAATAATTAAGATGTATGTAAATGGAGAAAATGCTAAAATTGTTAAAAGCATAATATTTCTTTGGCTACAACCCCCAGCAGCAAACACACAACCCCAACCCAAACCCCAACCCCAACCCCAACCCCAACCCCAACCCCTGCTTCAGCCCGAAACCAGTCCAAATGATGTCGCACATGTGTTGTATTTTTTGTTTCAGCAAAGTTATAGCCAAGTCCTTCTCCCTGTGTGTGTGAGTGTGTGTGTGACGCCATATTCTAATTCAATTATCACTTGGGCAGCCATGGGAGGTCCCTGGCTTAGGAAGAGGCATCCAGAGCATTGTTTCAAGTGACACTAAAAGCTTTGTCAGCGACTTTAGCCACGGCAAGTTGTGGTAATGCATGGATACATCAGTTTGTCTGCTGCCCCGTTTGATATATGGTCCTACTTAGAATTTTGTCCAGCGTTACGTTATTTAGTAGTTGGTTGAATGAAATATACTTGATCATAAGTTCTGTTCAGTATGGAGCCACATTTCATAAATCAGACACATCTTTATAACAGATGTCGCCACTTAAAGGGGTTAGGACAAAGGTGAAAGGGTGCACTTTACTGAAAACTGAATGCAACTTTCATTAATAAAATCAGTTTTAGTAATTAACAATTATAAATATATGTATGTATATATATGTATATGTTTATAGCCGCACATTTGTTGAAATTAGCAAACTTTAAACAGTTTTCTCGACGCATAATAAACCGAACTTATTTGCACTCAAAACAATATTTTTATTATAATAATTTTAATGGAACATGTTTCAGTTAGTTTGTTAAAAAGAAAGATTTATTTAATATAATATATATATATATATATATATATATAAATTTTTTTACATTTTTTATATTTATATATTTTGTATATTATAACGTTTTTCGTGGTGAAGTTTATTGTAAGAGTTGATTTCATTAAGTTATATAAAAAACTGAATATACCATAAAAAATATTTCAAGTAGCCTAGAGAATTTAATTTTTAAATCACTAAAATAATTTAATATTCTTTCTTTTTCTGTCTGTTACATACGCCTTCATAAAATCAGAGTACCCCAACTGCACATCTTTAATCAGTAAAGAGTAGTATAAAATATAGAATAATAATTTAATTCTAATTATTATTCACATCTTCATCTTTACCAATTAGCAAATTAGGCAACGGCAATATATTAAAAGGCAATAAATTTGCAATCACTTTTGCCTTGTCTCGGGTCTCTCGAAAAATCTCCTTCGAGCTGTAAAAGAGAAAACCGCAAATGTCTAAAGTTGGGATTGCAAAAATATGCCAAAAATCTGGCCACATCCATAAATTTAGAACTTGGCTCAGATCTTTGAGCAAACGACACCGCAAAGTAAACAAATTAAGTAAATCAGTTTCTAATTGCAATTAGTTGTTCCTCTCTCACAAAATAAAGGGAAGGAGTATTAGTTTTTGGGTTGTTTGTTTCTTTGCGGCTTCAAAAGAAACTTTTGTGCCAGATTCCAACTAAAACAGCAAATAAATAGAAAAACACTTGAGCTCAGATTTGTTTATTGTTCAGAAAAGTGTCAGACAACAGTTCATTGTTGCCTAAAATCTTTTAATATTCTTTTTAAATTTTGAAACATTTTTTTTGATTTGAATAAGTAGGCATCACATCTATTAAAACAGTAACAAACTACCTTGAACTTTTGAATACATGTTTATCCAGAATAGAAGACTATACCAATGCCTTATATCACATCATATAAGTAAAAGATATATACGAGTGGCTCCATTGCAGTGGCCCCGAAGTATATCGAATTAAGCTGGACCACTCATAAAGTGTTTTAATGTGCCGCACATAAGGCGCAAAAACAGTCGCAAGTCATCCACAATATTAAGGAATATTACGCAATGTTTTTGAATGGAACATTACGGAAACTATGTTTAATTTTGTACTTAGCAATGGGAAACATTTGATTTTTCTAAATAATGGCCGGGATATGCGCATGTGTTAACAGTAATAACAGTAATAAAGGGAAAACGCAATGCACACACAAAATTTCTAATTCTAATTACAAACAATAAAGCGAAAGCCTTATAAATGGCCCAGCATTCTACCATATGAGAGAGAGAGAGTTCATAATCCAATTCGGAAATTAATATTCAGATTTATGTATTAATAACATCACATATACGATACTTGTGCTACTGCGGGGTAAATAGGGTGCCCCATCTGGAGGTCAATTTGTGCTTATCGTATAATTAGAGAGACCGAAACGCCCCACCCCCAACCTCTTCTCCAATCCCATCTGGAAATCTGTGTGCGCGGCAAATAGCAAAAGTCGCATAATTAATCTGCTTATGTGTTGGCCGAATGAGTCAAGTCCTTTACACAGGTCCTTTCCGGGTGTGACTAAGTAATTGCGAGTAATGCTCGTAAAACTTATTATTATTAAAAACAATTCCGTTTTATGCCCGACCCTTGAATGCTTTCATCAGACCCCTTAGCAGTTAATACTCGTAACTTTGTGTATGGGACAATCACAACCAAATGCTTGACTCAGGAAAATTCTTGGTCAGAATTTGCATTCCATTAAATAAGTTATTAAATCAAGTAAGTTTTGCTTAAAGTTAGATATACCAATAATTATATAATAATTATAATTGGATCTCGTGAAATGTACCATTGAAAATAGTTTTTATTTTTTTGTGGCTTTAAGTTTAATTGTTTTTGAAAAACTTATTTGAAGAAGAAAAATGTATTATTTGTCAAAAATTGATTGTTAAATATAGTAAATATCTTAAATTAACAGTATTTAAAAGAAGTTATGAATATAACATACTTACATATAGACTTATTGTTTTGATCTAAGCAAATACTCCAAACTGAACACCTTTTTTTTTTATTAATATAATAAAATAAATGTTTGCAATATAATAAAATGTATATTAATTTTGCTTAAGTTAGTATTAAAATATGAAGTCTAAGGCAAGGATTGCTACTTTTTTATTCGCAATCTAAACAGAATTGCTAACAGCTATTACAATAAGAAAAGGGAGGAAATATAATATGAAATACCACCATCAATAATATTTTCAACATAACCCACTTATGTGTTCCAATTTGCTTAAGGTATGTGTGTGGTGCACACATATATTTTAAAACCTCATTAAACCGCCTAAGCCAGTGGCTAAAGTGAACTTTTGGCAATCGCTTCATCTAACATAAATCATAGCGAAAGGCAGCAGAGGAGCAGGGACTATCGCACAAGTTATAAGAATTGGCAAGCTACACGGCGTCAATAAATAAACAAAAGGCGTTTCCATTTTCCATGCTCTCCAAGGACAAAACTAGCCGCCCACTACAGCCACGCCCCCCACTTATATTTATGGGCGGCCACAGAGCGGTATTTGCATTCAAACGCCTGGGGAACAGGCTGAGCAAATGACCGGTGCTACCTTTTTTATATCCACCCAATATCGGAGGAGGTGGGGGAGGAAGTGGGAGTGTGAGTGTGAGTGGAGGGGGGAGTGGGGAGGGGAGTTTCGCGCAATCAAAGGCCGTCTAGCGATTTGCCATTTGCCATTTTCATACACATGAGAGTCGAGCGACGCATTCGCCATTTTTTGTTAGCCGAATTAAAGGGGAGGGGGAAGGAGGTCTCAACACTTATCATTGTCTGGCCGAAATGGGGAGGCCAAAACCGAATGCAACGTGGCCCAGGCAAGTCCAAGCGAATCGTAGCGTATCCAGTTCGAGTTCTGCGAGTCCTGTGAGTCCTGCGACTCCTGCGAATCCACAGCGAAGCAACCTGCCGTCGTTTTCTGATTTATGATGCTATTTAGATTTCACGTGATTCGTTTTCAATGTGCGCGTCCAGCGCGCAAAGATAGAAAAAATTGCGCACAATAAATCGCGGCCCGCAGCGAAAGAGTCTAAAAATGAAAAAAAGTAAAATAAAATCAGACCAAAAAAAAAAAAAAAAAAATTGGAAATATAGAATCTATGCTAAAAATTACAACACACAGCTGCGTGTGCATAAATCTCGGCACAGATCTGACAATGCATTTTTTAGAAAAATTAAAAAAGCCTGACGCCTAGCCAAAGCCAAGGCAACCCACTCAAAATGCAATAAAAAACGGCAAACCTAAAATATAAAACAGCTGTCCGCCATATACCCCGCATATAATACCCTTCAATGTTTGATGATTCTATCTATCTATCTATATGTACATAAACTGTATGTTTTAATATGATATTACAATCATTCTCAGCTCGGTTTATTAGGTAATAATTATTATATTTAGTGCAAATATAGATTTACCCTATCTAATAATATATTAGGGTAATTTGATGAGTAAATTTGGATAACATCAATTTTCCAGAATTTACATACATCTACTGCTTACGGACAATAGTTATTCTGACTAATATAATATAATAATAATAATAGTAAAATATATGAAGATCAATTTCTAGAATTGTTATATAGAGGAGAGAATGCATATTCTATTTACTCTATGAACTAATGAGGTAATCAAAATGTTTTGAGATCTTCTTACTACATAATATCTATTTATCCATAAAACTCTTTAACTCAAGGGAATTGGATTATTAATTCTAACCAGGATATTCGTATTTCAGAGCCATTTAGACAACTCTTTAGCATGTATAGGACAATACTGTATAGGATAGTACTACTAAAATAAGAGAAATTGAAATCAAACTGTTTTTAAGAGCATTTAATACACATTCTTATATTAATCTCAATATATGGCTCAATTTAAAAATTTTATGCAATATCAATTCCTTAACCTTTGTCAAATTTAATGAAGCCTTCGGCAAAGGGCATGCGAATTCGTTGCAGCTACAGCTGGGATGGCGAAATTGAATTTGCATCTTGGACGCGGCTTTTTGTGGGCTTATCAACTATTAAACGCAAATGGCGGCATATTTAGCATGAAATTGGCCAAAATGAAAATCATATCGATATTCAGTTGCCCCGTTTGGCAATTTCCCTCTTAGTGATTCGCATTCGATTTGCATACATTTTGGTGCGTGTGGCATGAATAATCGAGACTCAGACCCCGATCTATTATTGCGACCCCCTGCGATAAGTTCATGAGTTCCGCCGATTGACTTTGAACATTAGCTGAGAGAGGGGTGGGGGGGTTGTAGTAATAGTTGGAGGGGGTTTTATTCGCCAGCTGTAATTGACATGGAAGTTAAGCGCATTTTGGGCGCTGATTTGATTTTCCAGTTGTTGCTACAAACATAACGCATATGATTACTGGAACTTATGCATTTGATTTGATTAATTATTGTACAACGACTGCTTGACTCCTTCTGCATGTGTGTGTGTGTGGGTGTGGGTGACTGTGTATGTGCATGTAATACAAATTAATTAATCTGCGCATATTGCGCACAACATTTGAGAATCCACAGAGATTGATTGCACTGCGCCACTGAGCGATTTGTCTCTGAAGTTGAATGGTTTAAGGATCTCTCCTTCGAGCCTTACTCCACTATAAATACTTATCAATTAATGAAGTGTTGTCCATTATGCTTTACAGCGGACTCTACTTTAGTTCTCGTTCGCAGAGTTTAGAGTAAGTATATTGGCTTTTGTCAAATGTCTGGCAATCATTTTTTAAGATATGCCTTCGATAAACCTTTTTTATATCTTATATCAGTTTAAGATCTGTTTAAATTAATGAATTCTGCACTTAACTAATTTAATTGGTTACTTTTTGATCAGGTATACTCAACTGCAACCTAATTACTTTTTTGTATTGAACCTTTATCAAAACTTATTTATATTTTAATATTAAATTCACTTTTTATAGAGCATTAGTCCATATTTATGGACTCATTTATCTATAATTAAATTAAATTCAATACAGACTTGAAAATGAGAATCTCAAATATGAAACTAATCTTCACAACAAATTTTCTATGAAACTGTATTTCTATTTCAAACTCCTTGCCCCACAAAATATGTCTCTCAGCCATGTCTGCATCTACTTGCATTACATAATACGTAAATTATCATAAACAAATTAAAAAAGTTCGTGATGTGTCATTTTGACAAGAGGATAAAATACAAAACACAGTGGCTCGAGTCTCAACAATTGCAACAACAACTCGAAAGCAACATTGTGCAAGAGTTTAATGTTTTTAAAAGCAATAAGCAAATCCTCGTGGGTGGTCTGACGAGCCACCGAAATCCACGTAACCCACAGCCGAACCACCCTGGTGGGCCTCTAAGCGCAAACACAAATCCAATTGGAGCGAGCCGAGTGGGTCTCAAGTGTTGAAATAGAAACACCCACTGGGAGAAGGCGCAGGAGGAGGAGGATGTCGAGGGACTGGTACAGGTACCAGGGCTTAGCATTTTAAATATAATTTATTTGGTTGCCCCAAAGGGGTGGCTTAAGTGAATCTCAGCAGGCGGGCAACGGGTCCTGGGAGATCCCGTGCGAAAACAATCACTCAACATTTTGCCAACTTGACTTACGGACGGACGCTCTCATATTATTTTCATAATTTGATTACATTAAAAGGCGCAAACAATAGGCAGCGAAATGTCAAGCTATAGGCGACACTTCAATACCCTTACAAAAAGGCAATGCTTCAAAATGCTGATGATTGGAAATTATTGTGAAAAAAATAATATTTGATAATAAGCTTTTAATAATAAACAATAAGACTTTTAAAATGTTGTACAATTTTGTTTTGTTCGCTAGGAACTTTATTACAGCCAAGCCTAAAGTTGAAATCGTTCGTTCTCACTTATTCTGCTAAAATGATGTAAAAGTTAACAATTTAACTTTACAATTTATATATTAATTATAAATATATATATATATATATAAATATATATAATAATAGATCTTCGAGAAATAACACTCCAGCTATTCATCTGTTGTCATCTGGTATTTATTATACAAAAATTACAACTAAATTACTAAATTTCAACCTGTTTATCTTAAAGCGAGCTTAAAGTATATATTGTAATATCCGCATTTAATAAACGTTTTTATTAAAACATATATTTATTCTTACATCGAAAGTATTTAAAAATGTATCACAAATAAATATGATTTAATGTAAAGTTTAATTATTTAAGGTATATTTTAAGATACGTTATTAAAGAGAGATTATCATAAAGTAGGGTTGCAAATATATATTTGAAATATTTTGAAATATTTTATAACCTAATTTTTGGCTCAAAATACTTCACACAGTGGATATGCTGTTGCACAGGGTATAGCAGGGTATGACAGGCGGAGTAACTTGTAGCATTTTGTTTGTGGCCGAATTGACGACACGTGACCTGGTCACGTGGCCGAGACGCCCCGGAAAAGCCGGAAAATCGGCGTGTCAACTCGCATGTAATCACAACAAAACATGTGGCTCGGCCTCGCTCCGGCTATCGGGTAACTAATATCTGGCCATACAATGAAATTGCCATTAAGCGTTTAATAGTTGCCTGTTGGCACATCCCACGGCCCGCCGGAGGCGGAAGCCCAAAGGAGGGGGCGTGGCTGCTGGCCGGGTATCTGCGGTTGGCCGCGTGCCGACGCCTCATCATTCATGTGGATGTCGCTGTTTGCTGCTCGTTTAATGTTCATGTAAATTATGCGCCAAAAATTTAAATTCCAAGCATTAGAGATAACATTTTACAGAGTTTACAAACCGTGGGATTTGTTTTGCGGCCACGCCCATTAAAAAAGTGGGCAAAACAATGCGCGGGTTGTTTTTTAGCCATCGAAGGTAGGAGGCGATTCTTTCTTTGGGGTGTTAGCAAACACGTGTTCTAATTTTTGATGATGTTTGGGTGAAGCCTTTTGAAAAGTCAACCATAAGCGAGCATTACATATTTAAAGACATGGGTCTGAAAAGATTTTGTATTATATTGCTATTTAAATTTAAGAGAAAAAATTATACAAGTTATCGCTTGGTATATTAATATATATGCTGGATCTGTTAAGTCAAGAAAAAATCTTACAGTCAAAAGCGTTTCATAGTCGGTATTTCATTATTTACTATATAAAGCCTTTTGTACTTTCCTTAACAAGCATTAATAATGAATCCTTAAACTTTTATACAATCTAAATTCAACATTTGCTGCCTAAATATCATATAATCCCAGATATATACAAAATAAACTAGATGGCATGTTATATATTTTTATATATTTTTAAAATTCCATGATATCTTTGGACACTATTTAAGAGAAATGACCTGTTGAGTATATACGAGAATATAAATATACATATATGCATATCCACTAATTCACAATACATTTGGAAAATTCATAATCAAAAGTAACGATAAAGTATCCCATCTAAAGGCTTCTATTCAAAACACACTTCTCTGAGCTCATTCTAGCCTAAATGTGGAACAACAAGCGTAAAATATACATAATTTAATAGAAAACAAGAGCAAATGGAACTTTGATGGTCGAACTGGGTCGACATATTGTAAAACTATAAAAATATATATAATTCGTGCAAATCTCAAATCGTAAAAATTGCGCAAATTTCGCCAATGCCGAAAAACCGCAACAAATTGCGGCTCAGTCAAGCTCAAGGGGGCGTGGCAAGGGGAGTGGGCGGAAATTAGTGGGGAAAAACACGCGAGTGAGCAACATAAAAATGCGACATAATGTGGCAAACAGGACTGCGTTGATGTTGATCCTGCAGCGGCCGGTGTCGCAGGAAAAACTCATAAAAAATTATAGATTTTCATCTTTGCATATTTAACTTTTATCGCAGGCCGTTCTCATGTGTTGCCCAAGGAGGCGGCTTTATGCGACCGCCGCCTGAAGTAGGCATAAAACAAATGTCATACTCAGGAGGCGGTAAGAAATCATACACATGTATGGTGTGTATCCACCCCACCCATATAAGGGTCCACAAATCCGACCCAGCCATAAAGGTGTATTGTGGATTTTTGCATAATCGTCAATTCCTGATTTTAAAATTTCGAGCGTATCGGGCTGTTGCGGTTCCCCTCCTTCCTTCCTTTCAGCCATGGTCAACAATAAAAATTCATTTTTATAATCTTTACATGTGTTGCCAGCAGCATCAGTAACAGGCAACAGCAACAACAACAGCAACAGCAACAATAAATATTTATTACTATTTTACGATTGATTTTAGTTTAGATTCAGGTATTGAGCTATTTCGCAAATAATATCGTTAAAATGGCCACTGATATGATTAAGCTATATGCGAGGGCAGTTTCATAAATCAGTGAGAATCGACTTTTGGGTGGAGTGCCATAAGATGAAATATTTGTGCTCCTAATCACCGTCTTTTAATAAGCTAGAGTTCAACTTATTAATTAGTTACTAACAGCAATTAAAAACAGAAAACTTCGATAAACTAAAATCATTAATATAAATATAGTACTTATTAAAAACATCATCATGACTCCAATGAAAGGGTTAATAAATACAATGAAAACTCTCTTCCATTGATTTCAGAGTTAAGGAAGGAACTTACTAAACTCCAGGGTCATCATCTATAAGAATATATCTTCTAAAGAAAAATCCGGGAAATAAAAAGTCGTAAGCATCTTATCTAAGCAGTTATATCCCATTTAAAATGAATTTCTCTAGTGGAAAATATGTAGCTTTTCAATTTTGTAGCTTTGAATAAAACATGGAACTGTCACAACACACCAGAGAAAAACAAACAAATAATAGTGAACTAGAGTATGAAATAGGTCTGTCAGCTAAGAAGGTCATGGGTAAAGATTTCATTTACAATATCGATAACCTTGAAAATATTATTCAGAACCTTTAGTGAAATTGTATACTAAATTGAAGGAAATAAATAATCAACGAATCAAAATGGGTACACAGGGTAATATTATATTTTGTATTTAGGACAAATGCTTGTAACAGGCAGAAGGAGTCGTTGGAGATCCCATTAATTATATATATTATTTGTCAGGATATAACGATTCCATTGAAATCTGTCGATTTGTCTGTCTGTCCGTGCGTCTGTCAACCTCCAATTATATATATGAAAGTTCTCTTATGGCACGCGCTGATGCTGAAATATCCGATAACTATATATCAACTATATAGTCATATAACGATTTTGGAATAGTTACAATTTTAAAAACCCCTTTTTTTTGACACAATCGAAGAAACAAGTTTTTAAATAGAATATTGCGGATTGAATCTCAAAAATTTAATTTAAATTAAAATTGAATAATAAAAACAAAGCTTGTGGGAACACAGCTAGAACGTAAATTTTGAAACATTCTTAGATGTGTCTGTATGTGTGCGTACGTTAGTTTAACAAAAGAGTTGACAATTTTGAATTGCTGGTGAATCGAACGCTGTTCAGGGTATCCGATATTCGGACACGCCTGAGTTAAGTTTTCTTGCTCGCAATAAAAATCTATAATAAGACTTGCATTTGGAGGCTAACCACTAGATACCGAGTTGATAAGCTTACAGATACAATTTTTTCCTCATTTATTGATGAAATATTAATTTATACAACTATTGCATACTAAACTTTAAATTGATTTGTAGATACATTTTGATTACGCAATAACCCATCAAGGTTATTCTCAGCAACAACGCGAATGGCATCTATTGGGCGCCAGCCAGCTGAACCAAGCCGGATCGAGGCAAGATTCACAACATGGACCGGAAAAAGTTTCGCGGCACAATCCACAGTAAGTAAAACAGCGTTTCGAAAAGCCAGATGAACACCCGCCACATGGCCAACAACACCTTCCAGGCACTGGAATACTACACCCAAAACGACACAGCTTCATGCACATGGCACCCAAAAATTGATTGCCAATATTTGCTGGATTATCGCAATCAACTTGCACAAAATCAAGTTCAACAAAACTTAGTTTTCAGCTTATAAAGCTACACACATTAGCCTGAGTAATACATCAATTAAAACGACGTTAACCAGAGATCCACATCTACGAATTCCACTTACTTTTTAAACTGAAAAAAATGCTTTACACACACACATGCAATTTAGGGGGAAAAAATATTAAAAAGTGAGTCAATGTTTACTTAGATACATATTTCAATATTTAGTCTTAAAAGAACGGGATATGCAGTTCTTATAGCTTTTCCTTTTTAATGGTAGCTTTTCAATGACCTTAACACTAACAAACATTCACTTTCATCCTTACCAGTTACTGACTGCGCAATACTCTGTTCAAAGTACAGCAACATCTACTCCTAAAATAATACTTCTTACATCTATATTGAATTATGTGGAAAGTATTAAGTAAGTATATATTGTTTTTCAGATATATATAACTGCATACCTTAATCAGATTGAGTATTATACTTTAAATGTGTTTAGCTTTTATATATCTGCTCTCTCTCTGTTAGACGAGTATTTCACATAATCATAAAATATAATTATGAATTGAATACTAGTTGCAAGGTCAAATGATAGGCTTAATATTCCATATTCTATATTAAGTCTAGGTTCAGTTAATATGGAATATTAAAGTCCCTTCCTTACATTTATTATCTCCCTTCTTTATATATTATTGGAATGACTCACAACTAACTTATTAATCGATCGAGGAACAATTTAACTAATGGCAAATCGTCTTAATGAAATCATAAATAAAGACAACTTTGATTTACTCGCGCTGACAGGGAAAGGAACATTAAATAGAGTGCAGCAGCGGGTAACGTTTATAACCCTACTGGAGCCACAGACCATGGCGAACCCACTTAAAGATTCGCTCAGGGTGTGCAGCGGAGCGTGAAGCAGGCGAGGATTGGGTGGGGATGAGGCTGGAATGAGGATTGGAATGGGTAAGTGGAAATTGCGCATTTGGCTCGCCGGGGCTAACCAAAGCGAAGTCCGGCAAATGCGCAAATGCAAACATTAAAAGCTGCCACTGAACAGAAGCTTCACATCCACATCCTCGGCACGGAGCAGGATACAAATCTGATCAAGGAGCTCAAATCGAATGCAAATGGAATCGGAAACGGATACGGAAATGGTTGAGCACACACCAATTAGTGTAGTTCAATTTGAAAAACATTTTGGTCCCCCCACCTTTCACAGGTGGCGCGTGGGCCACGTTAAAATGACACTCAGTACAACCCATAAAGTGGCAATTAAAATCTTATTTTCGCTTATTAAATTTCGACTTTTCCACTTGCCTTTTCCGCTGGCTTTCGGCATGCGGAACGCAGCTGCAGCCGCCGCCAATAAACACGTCTACAAATTTTTCTCATGCCCAACTTCAAAAATTTGTCGCCTGAGTTTCCACCTGTTTCCATTTCATTTCATTTCATTTTGTTTTCTTTTTTTTTTAGCTTTGGTTCGGGGTACGCGTAATTGAATCATTTTAGCGCCATTTATTTTCTTGCCACCCCCTCCACCACCCACTTGGCAGCCTCCACCCTCGGGGCGGGGGCGTGACATTTGTAAAACAATTTCTATTTCAAAATGAAATCCTCAACAATAACAACAACTACGCTGAGAGCAGGCACATAAATAATAATGCGTTAAATTTATGCGTTGATTAATGCGAAGCAGTCGATCAACAGATTCAAGCGGCAACTGTAACGGTAACGGTAACGGTACATTTTTATGCTCAGGTGCTTTCAGCATCCATAACAATAAGTTTATATGAATATAAAGCTGGCACTCAACGAACTTTCAAAAACAGCAAGTACTGAGAATACGGTTTGAATTAAATATATGGATAAACAAAACTTTGTTTTTAAATGCAAGGAAATGGGTGCTTATTGTATTAATTTATTAATAAAAACATCTTAACTCTTTTGTTTATTAAACTTAGTTTAAAATTCCTCTTTGAAAGTATTAACACGTCGTATACTTTAAACCCATTAAAAATGGATAAAGAGGGTATTATGTGCTTCTGAAAATGTGTGTAACAGGGGGAAAAAGGCGTGACCAACCTCATGATCAGGAGAAACAGCCCCTCCGAATGAGCCGTGTCCGTCTGTTTGTGCGTAGGCATGAACCCGTCGATCTCAGCAACTATGAAAAATAGAAACTTGAAATTTTTGATGTTTTCCATAATCGGTAACTCTTTCCCATTTTTTGTTATCTTCAACACGATTTAGTTAATCGAGCATATTGCGTACGTTTTAAGAGTTAGAGTGAGCAAATTTACAACATATATATTCAGATATAGGATACACATTTTTCATAATTTGAATTTTACATACCTCCCCCTTTTCCAAATTACTGGGGAAAACACCATTTTTGAAGATAAAAGTTTGGTTTCAATATACGCACTGATGTGCCATTAACATATTCCGAAAATGTTAGGATCGGATATTAAACAAAAACGCCTTATGCTATCGGCGTGCATTCGTATGGGTGTGTATGGGTGTGTATGTGTGTGTGCTGTAGTTGTACGCTGAGTTCAATTTTCGATACGTAAGTTCTTGTTATAAATAACTCTTCCGGGTAATAATAAATTAAATTAATAAATTAAAAAATTTAATAAATCATAATAAATTAATTTAACAAATTTTTAAAAATTAAGAAAGATACAAATAATTTAAAGAAATAGTCCATGGGAACAACGAAGATGAAGAGAAACCTATTGCTGTTGTCAATATAAGGTGAACCAAACAGCAACTTTCTTGGGCACAACTATTCTGATTAAACAATTTAAGTGTGGCTTTGAAATCGCAAATACTAGAAGTCTTGAGAACAGGGGAAAATACCCCCTTGCCCACCAAAATCCAATCACCTAGAAATCAAAAAACCTAGTAATCCAGGGTTCTTTAAAGAGTGGACGGATTTGTGTTTAATTTAATTGTAAACATATATAATTTTAAGTTGTATTTATTAAATCTATTAACATCAAAATTATTATTCATAATTTTAGTATAATTATAATTATTTTTATTTATATTAATATTATAATTATTATTGCTATTATTATTATTATTATTATTATTATTATTATTATTATTATTATTATTATGATTATTATTATTATTATTATAATTATTATTATTATTTTCACTAACAAAAAATATAAACGAAATTAGAAAAACTCTCTATCAAATTTTGATCAAATGCACATTCAAATAAGAGAATAAATTTATTAGATTAAATAATTTTTTAAATAATTTTGTTATCATTTTACAATAAAATAAGGTAAAATAGTTTTCCCTTTTCCCAATTCCGGAAAAGCTCATCAAATTAAACGATTCGAATCCCAACCTCCGACTCCGTTTCCTCGTGCCAAATACGCAGGCATTTAGCGAAACGTTTATTTCATTATTACGCATAAGGGGGAAAACATCCTAAATACTGCATTGGCAGCTCTGCACAAAAGTCAAATTGAAAAAGTCAGAAATGTTTCCGGCATTTGAGCGCGAAACCCCAAACAAAGGCCTGAAGGGTGACTAAAGTGGCCCACCCACAGGGGTAGGCAGTAGAGCCAACCCAACAGCCGTAACGGAAGTACTAGTAACAAAGCAGCAAAGCAACCGGGCCCACCAACCACCAAACACCCTGTCAACCAACCCAACCCAACCCACTCAGTCCAAAGCGAAATATATAAATAAACCCTCACCAAAACATGCGCCGTACAAGTAATAGTTATCTGCTTTCGATTGCCCAACACGAAGATATCCTGTAATCGGGCTTAAGTTCCGTAACTATGGAAATAAGAAATACTCGTATATAAATTCTTAACATGGCATTCTATAATACGCATCAATAATATATCAAAACTAATCACATTTCGTAGTAAATAAATTAATATATCTTATATTATGTTCCACATATGACCTAGAAACTAAGGTAAAGACTTAAATACCTATAGTATTGATGCCTAATATATATGTATATACATATATATTTATACATATAGTGTTCCATTCTACCCGTCACACTCATTACACCCACTTTGAACAGCTAGAGGGTATCAATAGGCTGGCACTTGTGCTGGGTGTCAACCCCCCGCGAGTCAACCTCAAATCACATGCATAAGGTTTTTAAGTTTTGTGCTTTGTCATACAAGTGCGTGGAGGACGATCTGCAGATACAGTTGTAAAGATATGGTAACAGGCGCGTAATGTGACAGCATTTGCCGGATCCGGGTCCGTGTCCGGGGTGGTCGACAGATAGACGGAGGAACGAGGAAGGGTACACATGTTGAGGCGTTGCCAGCGCCTGATTACAATTGCTCTGGGAGGTGGGGGCTATGACGTAGCTCAGTGGCAAAAGGGAAAGGCGGAACACTCAAGAAATAAAAAACCTATTTGCAAAAAATCATAAATCTTATATTCCACTGCTTACAAAAAAGTGATATATATGACGAACTTGCCCAATGGGTCTTACTATTTTAATTATAGCTCAAACTTTGAATTTAGAAAATTATATAATTTTACCTCATCCATGCACTTAATCTAACATCTTAATATCTATCTTACAAAACAATATTACATTTTGCAATTTCGTAATTTCTATATTTATTAAGCGTTCTATTGAATTTAATGTACGCCATACATATTGTCATCCAATATGTACCATATAAGGTTAAATAAGTACTAACCAAGTTATATGCCCTAAGATAATTTTGGAAAGCAACCACTATTATTATTTATTTAAATAAATGATTTACGCTTCGGTTAAAATGATCAACTTTTCGCTTTAACTCTAACACTCAAATTAGACGAGCTTAGACGCAAATATTTTAAATTTTGTTAATACATTAAATATTAATATATATATATTTTATAAAATATTAAACACATATACATAAACCTTTCTTTGTAGCAAACAATATTTATTGAATTT